>JASDQU010012630.1:56429-99877 GCA_032191745.1 Picea mariana
TATACCTGCAAATAAAACCGTGTACAATCCACTAGATTCAATCTAGCTCTGATACCATGTAGAATTCCTGCAGAAACCTCGATAGATCTAGAATTCTAGTTAAATTGAACACAAACAATTTGTTGATATTCAAGAGATGAGAGAAAGTTTTTGCTCCATAAATCAGAGAATTATATTAATCAAAAATGAATATACATGAGCAACCATCCTCAAAAAGAAGAGAGGAGGTGAATATATAGAATTTCCAACATAGAAATTATAGTAAAAAAAAGCTAGAAATAGCTAAAATAGGTGTCATAAGCTAAGGGAAACCACATAGTTCGACCTAGACCACTAAAGATACATGTCACACACTCATTAATGTCCAAAAGAGTTAAGTGATGCGCATTAGCTCACTTAAGCTCACTTAACTGACAAGAGAAGCAATTCCAACTCACTTAACTGACCCGAAATAGTAGTTACTAATAATAGTAACAGCAAAAATCATTAATTAAGGAATAAATCTCTCACTCAAAGAGGAGGTGCACATTCCCGAATAATATATGAGTTTTGCATGGGGTATTTGGAATAAATCAAGGGTAAGTCAAGAATAAATCAAGAAAAATCAAGAAAATCAAGAACCGGGAGTTGAGTCTTGATCTAAAATTAGCAGTTTTCCCTAAAATCTAGGGATGAGGTGCCCTTCTTCTCTATGTGGCCAAATTAGGTGAAATAAAGTGTAAATGAATATATTAACCAATATCTAGGAGTCTAATCTAGGTATAAGCTAATGTAAGTTAGGATTATGATCCAACACCCCCCCTTAAGCCTAACTGTAATGACAAAAAATTCGAGTCCCGACAACTTGGCCATTTTAGGTACTCATTACATAAAAGAATTCCTCATGAAAAGATGAAAGAGGGAAAACCTCGTGGGAAAAAACCCTCACCCCAAAAGAGGAAAAAAAATGTTGAGTGGCCAAAAGTGACCTACTCAGTTGTCTCCACCACTCCAAGCATAGCTCTCAGTTCTGAAAATTTTATTTCAGTGAAGGACTTGGTGAAGATGTCTGCAACCTCAGAGTGTGAATTTGGATCTGAACCAAGTGACATATAGCAATTTATGTGCAAAAAGGGTTCTGTGGCAGCCAGGTCTTCAGGAGCCCCAAAAAACTGTGATCTAGTCCTTCTTGTATCTGTAGGATCACTGACTAGTTCACCCGCATCTTGCAGGGTTTTCTCTACCCAAGTTGGAAACTGAGTTGGAGAAGCCATGACCTTCTCCTCATCCTATGTATCAGACCTGAAAGGATGCTCTGATGGCTGTTCTGAAGTGCTTGAAGAAGTTTCTGACTCCTCATTAGTGACAACAAGCGGTTCCTCGGCAGGATCTTCTGAAAAATCATGCAATGATTTTTCTTCAAACTTTACACTTCGAGCTAGAATGAACTTTTTAGTGTGAGAGTCCAGCAATCTATATCCTTTGACACCTTCAGGATATCCAAAAAATATGCATTCAACACTTTGAGGCTCCAAAGCCTTCCTCTTATCTATCGGAATGTGAGCCCATGCTCGTGAACCAAAAATAGGAAAGTGTGACACTTTCGGTTTCTTACCGGTCCAACATTCAAAAGGAGTGGTGCCTTTGAGTGATTTGTGAGGAACTCAATTTTGAATTTATGCTACACAATTAATAGCTTCAGCCCATGGCTTGGGAACTAATGATTTTGAATGTAGCATACAATTTGCCATTTCTTTTAAGGACCGATTTTTCCTCTCCACAACACCGTTCTATTGTGGTATATATGGCACTATGTGTTGTAGTTGTATATTGATTGAAGGATGTGGGAATGGGCCTGTAATGTCACTATGAATCATTCCAAGAGGTGAAGAAGCTCTCTGTGCCTTCCCTTTGTCAAACTTTTTCTGGATGCTTGCCAAGAATGCATCCTTGACATACACCGCTTGTGAATTTAATAGCTGGCAATCCTTCTACCATGTTTTCCTTGCTGAGTTGATGCAAGTACTTATAGTTTAGATGGCCAAATATTTCATTCCATAACCTGTTGATATCATTAGATTGTGACAGAAATACAGTGCTAATAGATTTAGGAACAAAATGGGAGAAGAAATACAAACGAGAACCGTGATCTGCAATTCCATGTGCAAGTTGTGAGCCTGTGGAAATGTCGGTAATCACTGCGGAGTCCGGAGGGAACTCCACCTTCCTTCCAGAGCCGGAATGAGTGATATGATATATTGAGAGAAGATTTGCGGACAGTGAGGGAACATGAAGCACATTTGTGAAGCAGCCCCGTTCAAGATCAACAATTCCTTCTCCGCAAACCTTTGCGGGTGTGGCATCTCCCAAGTAAATTGGGGATCTGGTGCTTGCTTCGATGGAGGAAAATTCATCTTTTGATGCAGCCATATGGTTCGATGCACCTGAATCAAGAATCCAAGTTGATGGATTGGATGTGACAGCCATTAAAGCATGACCATCTCGTGCTCTCCCTCTCGTTCTGTTATCATCTTTCTTCTTTGCATTTTCGGGCACCGTGAGATTGTGCTGCTGCAATTGCTTAGCCATCTCATCGATAGTCTTCCTCATGCAATTTTCTTCAGGATGAAAACCTTTGGAACAGTAGCTGCAAAGTGTTCTTTCCTTCTTCTTCCTCTTACCCTTATGCTCATAAGAGTTCTCTGAAGATTCTGTGAATCTCTCCTTCTTCGATTCAGGAAATTTACCCGTTCTTATTTCCTTGTCTTTTCAAATGCTCTTTGGAGCATCAGTAGCCGCAAGTGCTTGGTTCTTGGAATGCTTGATGGCACCCATTTCGACTAAACTATCTTTCTCTTGAGTTAATGCTGCAATGAAATCATTCAATGGAGACATTTTCCATTTTTCCTGAGTCAATTTAGATGCTTGAAAAGATGACACAAATACGGAATATTCAGTGCCTAGTTTCGAGAGAATTGAAAGGATGAGTTGTTCTTCCCCTTTCATGAATCCTCATGCATTAAGTTCAACGAGGAGGGATTTGAACTTGGTGAAGAATTCTTGCAGGTTTCTGAAATGAATTGGACTTAGGGATATGAGTTCATTCTCCAGTTGATACACTCTCATTGCATCCTGCTTGTCAAATAGTCCTTCCAATGTGGTCCAGACCACATCGGGAGTAGTGGCTCCACTGACATGAAAGAGGAGATCTCTGTAAATTGATAGGAATATCAGCCCAATTTCTTCATCTAATTTATTGAAATACTTTATCTTCTCCGCTGCAGCAGTCGGTTCTTTCTCCGTTCCCACTGTTACCCAATAAAGCCCTTTTCTTCGGAGGAGCAGAGAGATCTTTGTCTTCCATTCGAAGTAATTGAAAGGATTTAGAATGAGTTTTGTGGGATGAGAGAGATGATCCATTGTTGCTTTCTGTGCCTCCTGATGATCTATACCTGCAAATAAAACCATGTACAATCCACTAGATTCAATCTAGCTCCGATACCATGTAGAATTCCTGCAGAAACCCCGATAGATCTAGAATTCTAGTTAAATTGAACACAAACAATTTGCTGATATTCAAGAGATGAGAGAAAAAATTTTCTCCATAAATCAGAGAATTATATTAATCGAAAATGAATATACATTAGCAACCATCCCCAAAAAGAAGAGAGGAGGTGAATATATAGAATTTCCAACATAGAAATTCTAGTCAAAAAAAGCTAGAAATGGCTAAAATAGGTGTCATAAGCTAAGGGAGACCACATAGTTCGACCTAGACCACTAAATATACATTTCACACACTCATTAATGTCCACAAGATTTAAGTTATGCACATTATCTCACTTAAGCTCACTTAACTAAGAAGAGAAGCAGTTCCAACTCACTTAACTGACCTGAAATAGTAGTTACTAATAATAGTAATAGCAAAAATCATTAATTAAGGAATAAATCTCTCACTCAAAGAGGAGGTGTGCATTCCCCAATAATAGATGAGTTTTTCATGGGGGATTTGGAATAAATCAAGGATAAATCAAGAATAAATCAAGAAAATCAAGAACCGGGAGTTGAGTCTTAATCTAAAATTAGCAGTTTTCCATAAAATCTAGGGATGAGGCGCCCTTCTTTTCTATGTGGCCAAATTAGGTGAAATAAAGTGTAAATGAATGTATTAACCAATATCTAGGAGTCTAATCTAGGTATAAACTAATGTAAGTTAGGATTATGCTCCAACACCCCCCCTTAAGCCTAACTGTAATGACAAAAACATTGAGTCCCGACAACTTGGCCATTTTAGGTACTCATTACATAATAGAATTCCTCATGAAAAGAAGAAAGAGGGAAAACCTCATGGGAAATCCCCCCCCAAAAAAAGAGGAAAAAAAATGCTGAGTAGCCAAAAGTGACCTACTCAGTTGTCTCCACCACTCCAAGCATAGCTCTTAGTTCTGAAAATTTATTTTCAGTGAAGGACTTGGTGAAGATGTTTGCAACCTCAGAGTGTGAATTTGGATCTAAACCAAGTGAAATATAGAAATTTATTGGCAGCAAGGGTTCTGTGGCAACCAGGGCTTGAGGAGCCCCAAAAAACTATGATCTAGTCCTTCTTGTATCCGCAGAATCACTGACTAGTTCACCCGCATCTTGCAGGGTTTTCTCTGCCCAAGTTGGAAACTGAGTTGGAGAAGCCATGACCTGATCCTCATCCTCTATATTAGACCTGAAATGCTACTCTTATGGCTGTTCTGAAGTGCTCGAAGAAGTTTTTGACTCCTCCTCATTAGTGACAACAAGCGGTTCCTCAGCAGGGTCTTCTGAAAAATCATGTAGTGATTCTTCTTCAAACTTCACACTTCGAGCTAGAATGAACTTTTAAGTGTGAGAGTCCAGTAATATATATCCTTTGACACCTTCAGGATATCCAAAAAATATTCATTCAACACTTTGAGGCTCAAAAGTCTTCCTCTTATCTGTCGAAATGTGAGCGCATTCTCATGAACCAAAAATACGAAAGTGTGACACTTTCGGTTTCTTAACGGTCCAACATTCAAAAGGAGTGGTACCTTTGAGTGATTTGTGAGGAAATTGGTTCTGAATTTATGTTGCACAATTAATAGCTTCAGTCCATATCTTGGAAGCTAATGATTTCGACTGTAGCATACAATTTGTCATCTCTTTTAAGAACCAGTTTTTCCTCTCCGCAACACCGTTCTATTGTGGTATATATGGCACTGTGTGTTGTAGTTGTATACTGATTGAAGGCTGCAGGAATGGGCCCATAATGTCACTGTGAATCAGCCCAAGAGGTGAAGAATCTCTCTATGCCTTCCCTTTGTCAAACTTTTTCCCTGGATGCTTGCCAAGAATGCATCCTTGACATACACCGCTTGTGAATTTAATAGCTAGCAATCCTTCTACCATGTTTTCCTTGCTGAGTTGATGCAAGTACTTATAGTTTAGATGGCCAAATATTTCATGCCATAACCTGTGGATATCATTATATTGTGACATAAATACAGTGCTAATATATTTAGGAACAAAATGGGAGAAGAAATACAAACAAGAACCGTGATCTGCAATTCCATGTGCAAGTTGTGAGCCTGTGGAAATGTCGGTAATCACTGCGGAGCCTGGAGTGAACTCCACCTTCTTTCCAGAGCCAGAATGAGTGATCTGATATATTGAGAGAAGATTTGCGGACAGTGAGGGAACATGAAGCACATTTTTGAAGCAGCCCCCTTCAAGATCAACAATTCCTTCTCCGCACACCTTTGCGAGTGTGGCATCTCCCAAGTGAATTGGGGATCTGGTGCTTTCTTCGATGGAGGAAAATTCATCTTTTGATGCAGCCATATGGTTCAATGCATTTGAATCAAGTATCCAAGTTGATGGAGTGGATGTGACAGCCATTAAAGCATGACCATCTCGTTCTCTCCCTTTCGTTCTGTTATCATCTTTTTTCTTTTCATTTTCGAGCACCGTGAGATTGTGTTGCTGCAATTGCTTAGCCATCTCATCGATAGTCTTCCTCATGCAATTTTATTTGGGATGAAAAACTTAGGAACAGTAGCTGCAAAGTGTTCTTTCTTTCTTCTTCTTCTTACCCTTAGGCTCAGAAGAGTTCTCTAAAGATTCTACAAATCTCTCCTTATTCGATTCAGGAAATTTACCTGTTCCTTTTTCCTTGTCTTTTCCACTGCTCTTTGGAGCATCAGTAGCCACAAGTGCTTGGTTCTTGGAACGCTTGATGGCACCCATTTCGACTAACCTAGCTTGCTCTTGAGCCAATTCTGCAATGAAATCATTCAATGGAGGCATTTTCCATTTTTCCTGAGTCAATTTAGATGCTTGAAAAGACGACACAAATACGGAATATTCAGGGCCTAGTTTCGAGAGAATTGAAAGGATGAGTTGTTCTTCCCCTTTCGTGACTCCACATGCATTAAGTTCAATGAGGAGGGATTTTAACTTGGTGAAGAATTTTTGCAGGTTTCTGAAATGAATTGGACTTAGGGATATGAGTTCATTCTCTAGTTAATGCACTCTCATTACATCTTGTTTGTCGAATAGTCCTTCCAATGTGGTCCAGACCACATCGGGAGTAGTGGCTCCACTGACATGAAAGAGGAGATATCTGGAAATTGATAGGCATATCAGCCCAATTTCTTCATCTAATTTATTGAAATACTTTATCTTCTCCTTTGCAGCGGTCGGTTCTTTCTCCATTTCCATTGTTACCCGGTAAAGCCCTTTGCTTCGGAGGAGCAAAGAGATCTTTGTCTTCCATTCGAAGTAATTGAAAGGATTTAGAATGAGTTTTGTGGGATGAGAGAGATGATCCATTGTTGCTTTTTGCACTTCCTGATGATCTATACCTGCAAATAAAACCGTGTACAATCCACTAGATTCAATCTAGCTCTGATACCATGTAGAATTTCTGCAGAAACCCCGATAGATCTAGAATTCTAGTTAAATTGAACACAAACAATTTGTTGATATTTAAAAGATGAGAGAAATTTTTTTCTCCAAAAATCATAGAATTATATTAATCAATAATGAATATACATGATCAACCATCCTCAAAAAGAAGAGAGGAGGTGAATATATAGAATTTCCAACATAGAAATTCTAGTCAAAAAAAGCTAGAAATAGCTAAAATAGGTGTCATAAGCTAAGGGAGACCACATAGTTAGACCTAGACCATTAAAGATACATGTCACACACTCATTAATTTCTACAAGAGTTAAGTGATTTGCATTGGCTCATTTAAGCTCACTTAACTGAGAAGAGAAGCAGTTCCAACTCACTAACTGACCCGAAATAGTAGTTACTAATAATAGTAACAGCAAAAATCATTAATTAAGGAATAAATCTCTCACTCAAAGAGGAGGTGTGCATTCCCCAATAATATAATATTTTTGCATGGGGGAGTTGGAATAAATCAAGGATAAATCAAGAATAAATCAAGAAAAGTCAAGAAAATCAAGAACCGGGAGTTGAGTCTTGATCTAAAATTAGCAGTTTTCCCTAAAATCTAGGGATGAGGCGCCCTTCTTCTCTATGTGGCCAAATTAGGTGAAATAAAGTGTAAATGAATGCATTAACCAAGATCTAGGAGTCTAATCTAGGTATAAAATAATGTAAGTTAGGATTATGCTCCAACACCCCCCCTTAAGCCTAACTGTAATGACAAAAAATTCGAGTCCCGACAACTTGGCCATTTTAGGTACTCATTACATAAAAGAATTCCTCATGAAAAGAGGAAAGAGGGAAAACCTCGTGGGAACCCCCCCCCCAAAAAAAAAGAGGAAAAAAAATGTTGAGTGGCCAAAAGTGACCTACTCAGTTGTCTCCACCACTCCAAGCATAGCTCTCAGTTCTGAAAATTTCTTTTCAGTGAAGGACTTGGTAAAGATGTCTGAAACCTCAGAGTGTGAATTTGGATCTGAACCAAGTGACATATAGAAATGTATGGGAAGCAATGGTTTTGTGGCATCCAGGGCTTGAGGAGCCCCAAAAAACTGTGATCTAGTCCTTCTTGTATCTGCAGGATCACCGACTAGTTCACCCGCATCTTTCAAGGTTTTCTCTGCCCAAGTTGGAAACTGAGTTGGAGAAGCCATGACCTACTCCTCATCCTCTGTATCAGACCTGAAAGGCTACTCTGATGGTTTTTATGAAGTGCTCGAAGAAGTTTATGACTCCTCCTCATTAGTGACAACAAGTGGTTCCTCGGCAGGGTCTTCTGAAAAATCATGCAGTGATTCTCCTTCAAACTTCACACTTCGAGATAGAATGAACTTTTCAGTGTGAAAGTCCAGAAATATATATCCTTTGACACCTTTAGGATATCCAACAAATATTCAATCAACACTTTGAGGCTCCAAATTCTTCCTCTTATCTGTCAGAATGTGAGCCCATGCTCGTGAACCAAAAATACGAAAGTGCGACACTTTTAGTTTTTTATCGGTCCAACATTCAAAAGGAGTGGTGCCTTTGAGTGATTTGTGAGGAACTCGGTTCTGAATGTATGCTGCACAATTAATAGCTTAAGCCCATAGCTTGGAAGCTAATGATTTCGACTGTAGCATACAATTTGTCATCTCTTTTTAGGACCGGTTTTTCCTCTCCGCAACACCGTTTTGTTGTGGTATATATGGCACTGTGTATTGTAGTTGTATACTGATTGAAGGCTGCGGGAATGGGCCCGTAATGTCACTTTGAATCAGCCCAAGAGGTGAAGAATCTCTCTATTCCTTCCCTCTGTCAAACTTTTTCTCTGGATGCTTGCCAAGAATGCATCCTTGACATACACCACTTGTGAATTTAATAGTTGGCAATCCTTCTACCATGTTTTCCTTGCTGAGTTGATGCAAGTACTTATAGTTTATATGGCCGAATATTTTATGCCATAACCTGCTGATATCATTAGATTGTGACAGAAATACAGTGCTAATATATTTAGGAACAAAATGAGAGAATAAATACAAACAAGAACTGTGATCTGCAATTCCATGTCCACGCTGTGAGCCTATGAAAATTTCGGTAATCACTGCGGAGTCCGAAGTGAACTCCACCTTCCTTCCAGAGCTGAAATGAGTGATCTGATATATTGAGAGAATATTTGCAGACAGCAAGGGAACATGAAGCACATTTGTGAAGCATCCCCTTCAAGATCAACAATTCCTTCTCCGCACACCTTTGCGGGTGTGGAATCTCCTAAGTAAATTGGGGATCTGGTGCTTTCTTCGATGGAGGAAAATTCATCTTTTGATGCAGCCATATGGTTCGATGCACCTGAATTGAGGATCCAAGTTGATGGAGTGGATGTGACAGCCATTAAAGCATGACCATCTCGTGCTCTCCCTCCCGTTTTGTTATCATCTTTCTTCTTTGCATTTTCGGGCACCGTGAGATTGTGTTGTTGCAATTGCTTAGCCATCTCATCGATAGTCTTCCTCATGCAATTTTCTTCGAGATGAAAACCTTTGGAAAAGTAGCTGCAAAGTGTTCTTTCCTTCTTCTTCTTCTTACCCTTAGGCTTAGAAGATTTCTCTGAAGATCGTGTGAATCTCTCCTTCTTCAATTCAGGAAATTTATCCATTCCTTTTTCCTTGTCTTTTCCACTACTCTTTGGAGCGTCAGTAGCCGCCAGTGCTTGGTTCTTGGAACGCTTGATGGCACCCATTTAGACTAACTTAGCTTGCTCTTGATTCAATGTTGCAATGAAATCATTCAATAGAGGCATTTTCCATTTTTCCCGAGTCAATTTAGATGCTTGAAAAGACGACACAAATACGGAATATTCAGGGCCTAGTTTCGAGAGAATTGAAAGGATGAGTTGTTCTTCTCCTTTTGTGACTGCACATGCATTAAGTTCAATGAGGAGGGATTTGAACTTGGTGAAGAATTCTTTCAGGTTGCTGAAATGAATTGGACTTAGGGATATGATTTCATTCTCCAGTTGATGCACTCTCATTGCATCCTGCTTGCCGAATAGTCCTTCCAATGTGGTCCAGACCACATCGGGAGTAGTGGCTCCACTGACATGAAAGAGGATATCTCTATAAATTGATAGGAATATCAACCCAATTGATTCATCTAACTTATTGAAATAATTTATCTTCTCCGCTGCAGCAGTCGGTTCTTTCTCTGTTCCCACTGTTACCCGGTAAATCCCTTTGCTTCGAAGGAGCAGAGAGATCTTTGTCTTCCATTCGAAGTAATTGAAAGGATTTATAATGAGTTTTGTGGGATGAGAGAGATGATCCATTGCTACTTTCTGCACCTCCTGATGATCTATACCTGCAAATAAAACCGTGTACAATCCACTATATTCAATCTAGCTCTGATACCGTGTTGAATTCCTGCAGAAACCCCGATAGATCTAGAATTCTAGTTAAATTGAACACGAACAATTCGTTGATATTCAAGAGATGAGAGAAATTTTTTTCTCCATAAATCAGAGAATTATATTAATAAAAAATGAATATACGTGAGCAACCCTCCTCAAAAAGAAGAGAGGAGGTGAATATATAGAATTTCCAACATAGAAATTCTAGTCAAAAAAAGCTAGAAATAGCTAAAATAGGTGTCATAAGCTAAGGGAGACCACATAGTTCGTTCTAGACCACTAAAGATACATGTCACACACTCATTAATTTCCACAAGAGTTAAGTAATGCACATTATCTCACTTAATCTCACTTCACTGACAAGAGAAGCAGTTCCAACTCACTTAACTGACCCGAAATAGTAGTTACTAATAATAGTAACAGCAAAAATCACTAATTAAGGAATAAATCTCTCACTCAAAGAGGAGGTGCACATTCCCCAAAAATAGATGAGTTTTGCATGGGAGAGTTGGAAGAAATCAAGGATAAATCAAGAATAAATCAAGAAAAATCAAGAAAATCAAGAACCGGGAGTTGAGTCTTAATCTAAAATTAGCAGTTTTCCCTAAAATCTAGGGATGAGGCACCCTTCTTCTCTATGTGGCCAAATTAGGTGAAATAAAGTGTAAATGAATTTATTAACCAAGATATAGGAGTCTAATATAGGTATAAACTAATGTAAGTTAGGATTATGCTCCAACACCAATTAGGTAGTAGTGATGCTAGTAATTCAGATCAGCGAGCACCACTTGTTAATGATTGATGGGTTTTTCTATGGATTGATTTGCTTTACTTCCATATGGATTCTTTCTCTTCTATATGGATTATGTTTCTTTTGTTGCTTGAATGATTGCTTGATTGTTGCTGAAATGATACGATAGTGGTTTGCTACTGAAATCTCTTACAAATTTGGCTTTGGCTTTGGCTGTACTTATTGCTTCCATGGCTTAGAAATTGGCTACTGGTACTTAGGCATACATAAATGTCATGGTTTCGATAGCATAGGCGACCATAGCTATGGATTAACTCTCTGCTACTATAGCTGCTTGGGCTATGGATATATAACAATCTTAGTTGGATCTACCATAACCATGTCCTTGCAAACCACATGACCTAGCAATGTGCCGAATGGCATGCAAAAGATACATTTTGGATTAATGGGGCCTACAAAGTCAGCAACTCACTTCTCGAATGCTCGTAGAGCCTGAACAGGGTGCAAGGGAATTTCATATCTCTTTGACAGCTAAACAAAGATAAGCTGAAAAGGGTGAGGCTAAGTCTGAAGTGCCCTAGATTTGACCATTCTAGTATTTATTACCCATGCTTCTTTAAGTCTTACTTTCAAAGGAAATTTATTCAAGCTTAAAGGGAGGATAGTCTTCACTCCCCTAAGCGCCAATCCACCACATTGATTTAGCAATTCTTCTATGGCCAATTAGTTACTCCCTCGCCCTGGTTAGCCATTGAAGAAATATTTCAGTATTTTCCCCATTCGTTGGTATTTGTTCATCTCATCAGCCTAGATTTAATAAACACTCAATGGATCAATCAATTGATTCTAGCTGTCATTCTCAAGAGCATCCTGGCATTATTTTTGGTTGTCATTTAGCGGGACATACTCTTATAATCTATAGGGGGTTGTCGAACGATTCTACGCCATAAACCCCTTGATCTACAAAATGAATTGATTACAGACAGTTGAGGAAAGGTGATCTGCTGGCTCTATTTACGTCTTTTGTGGGGATGGATTGATTAGAACCTATCCAAAAGTGAGTAAATATTTCCATTCCCCCTAGCTAATGGCTAAAACTAGCCTACCCAAAAAGAAGTCATTTGTGGGTGGGCCTTTTATCCATCCGGGGATAACATTGCCTTTCAAGCACAAGTTCTCTATGGAAACCATAACACAAGGACCCCTCTTTCCTGACATAGGAGGGGATGGAAGAAAAAAGAAGAAACAAATAGAGAGCTAAATGCACCATGCCCTCAATGGACAAGTGACTTTGTACCTTCCTTGATTGGTTCATAAAGAGGTAAGCCCCTCCTCCGTACCTAGCTCATATCCTACTATCAGATCATAAGGTAAGGAATGGTCCTACCTAATGAAATGTCGAACCCAGGCCAGCCAAATTAGAAAGATGTGATTGAGCGATCCATTGATGGATTTATTTAGTTATGGATATATTATATGTTTTCATGAGGGAGAAACAAAAAGACAGGCTACGATGGAGAAGAATATTAGGCAATGTGCCCAGAGAAATCAATTCTATTTCCATTTAAACACACTCTATTTCCACTTCGTGACCTGAGGTATGAAGTTGCTCGACAAATAGGGAGAGGGGTGTTGTACCATTTTTGTGAAGAAGTGCACGTTCGCTTTTTTTATTCACAAAGATGGGGTTAGTGGGCGAATGGCTAGTTGCAATTGCTAAGATTAATGGGATTGTTGGAATTGCTCGACACACTTTGAAATACTGGCCACTTGTGGTTTAAATCAGTAGAGCTAGCGAGGAAAAGGAATAGTTCTTTAGTAACTAGACTAGATAGGCACTTTTTATCATAGAAATGAATTAGGGAAATTTCATTTATGGGTGCATGAAATAAGGGACTTTAGCAATTGGCATAAATTGGTTTTAGTGAGCGTGGGCCGAGAACTTAAAGGGGAGGGATCTATTACATGCTAGAGAAATGGAAGGTCAATCTTGCCAGTTAGGGAAGGGTGATAGAGTCTGACACAATTAGGAGGGGAGGGATCATTAACAGAACAAACATGCCTCATTGAATGCTTTATCTATGTTTTAACCTGCACAAGACATTACACCTTCTCTTATAATTTTTTTACCCTCAATCGTTCCAGTAGGGCTATGGGTAGGGTCAATTTATTACTTCGGCCTCCTCCAGAGCATCCATATTGTGGGTTTTCATCCCAGTTTCATGTGGCTAGTTTAATGTGGGTTCTCCCTCCTCCTTGCACTCTCACAATTATCATAATGAATGAGACACAACCCTTTCACTTTCAAATTTCCCACCTCAATCTCGATAGGCCATGGTTTCACTCTCCAATTTTCCACTAGGTTATACCTATTTTACTTATTTCTTTGGGGGCAGGGGCTTAGGGTTAGTCACTTCTGGAATAACTACCAAAGAGGGAAGCATTCAAAAGGTTTTGAACATGTATAGTGTTATTACATATATCTGGAAGCTACCTCTACTCCCTAATCTCCTGCTATCGTCCTCCTCATTATAGTCTTAATTCCTACTTTCAAATCTAAAAATGCCATCATTCAGGCAGACAATGCAATAGTTCGGGTAAAGAATAATTTGACCCTCTTATCTATCTCTTCTTATTCTTGGGACCTGGGGGAGATAAGCCCTCTAGTCATTGTAATTCAAGTTCTCTTGATCGAACCCAAGTGAGCTTGCGCTCATGGGCAATAGCGCAAATATGAATGTTCTCCAGGGTATGAACGAGGGAGTTAAGAAAGAAAAGTTGACCAGAACGCAGCTAGTTGCTCACTTGGAAATCCCAGGCGTATGACCCTTTTGGGCATGTGAATAGCTTGATGTGCTTAATCTCAAATTCTATTCTCCGTGATTCCAATGTATATCTTCAGGACGGAATTCTTAACCGACTTCAGGTAGTGCCGTCTAGATTTTAAGTGTATCGCTAAAAATAGATGTTGAGATGTTGGATCTTCTTTTCCCCCAATTTGAATTAGTAAGATCCACATATTAGAATTTTTTAATGCTCCTGCATAGTAGGTAAATAGATTTCATTTCATATGGCTACTTAAATTTCTTACCAAGGCAAGAATATCACTTGTTACTTCAAAATCCAAACGGATTAGAAGGTGCGGCCTAGTGCGACGATTTCATGATTGAATTCCATTACACTTATTCATGGGCTGTTATTGTGGTTGGTCAAAATACTGTAAT
This sequence comes from Picea mariana, assembly GCA_032191745.1. Taxonomy (NCBI): domain Eukaryota; kingdom Viridiplantae; phylum Streptophyta; class Pinopsida; order Pinales; family Pinaceae; genus Picea; species Picea mariana. Next base: position 70,735 of record JASDQU010012630.1, read on the forward strand.
TGATTCCTCCGGCTCCTTCTCCGTGAGGGAAATCGTCGCTGCAAAATAGAGGGGGTTTACCCGCTCGACCAACAGGAGAGGATGTGCAAGCAGGAAAACCCGTATAGGGTTAGGCATTTAGGGCTCCCAAATAGGGGTCAATAGTCGCCCCAAAATAGAGGGGACCGAGCCTTTTTAGGGAAGGTTCACTTCTAAATCCCTCACCCATATGAATGGGTTCGCGTGCTTCGTACCCTAATAAACTAGAGGACACAGTGTTACTGGGAAACCTATTTTCTGTTCAATTAGTTGATTCCATTTACTAAGTTTTTGAAGTTCTTTCGGAGCTTCTGCCTAGAAAAGAGAATCAAATCTAATTGGATTTCTCCTTTTTATCATACAGGGTATCGATCTAAGATTCCTTTGGATAATCTTCAAAGTGACCTTCAACAAGCACCAACCGAGGTTAGGGAATTAGAACACAATTATAATCACTTTATTTCCTTCCCCATCTAATGAAAATAACGTGAAAACCATTGGCCAAATATAGAACTCAGTAGATCATATGGTTAGTTGTGGTAGAACTTTGTTTCCTTATGAGACTTTGTCTCCTAGTTTCATAATGGAGCTTCAAACAAACCAGAGCTCACCCCATCATTGAAGGATTGTCTCTTTCAACCCCTGGCCATCTCATTCATTCACCTATCGAGGTTAGGTTGTTTCGTGGTAATGCACACGCCAATCCATTGTTCAGTAGTTATGCACAAGCCATGGTGAACATCGTTCACATCCTCTTATGAGTGAGTAAGGCTATGCACTGAAACAATCATATTGTATTTTATATGTATACGCGTTGGAGCACATAATATTGACTGTATACTTAGATTTTTCTCTGGCCTGGATCAGTCATTTTTGAGATGTATATGTTCTGGCGATTTTCGGTAATGCCAATGGACAAGTTCAATTATGTGGTGTGCACAATATCAATATATAAATATAAATAAAGACACGAATAATGTAATGAGTTACCCCCTGTGAGAACAATAGTGCTCCCTAGAGATCGTCAGAATGAGTTGGAAAAAGGATAGGAAAGAAATCATTCTTGTCATATAGCCCAACCTCGCCCCCACTATGACCCGTACAACTGGCTCTGGTAATTTCATGTGAATAAACATGCGATGTGAGAAGGAATGAACATGGCGAATATCACATATATATGATGCTATGCTCAAATTCAAAGAGATAATGAATTTCATATCCTATCTACAATAGAAGATAATTAAGAGAACCTCCTTCCTATCTACAATATATATTGGGTGGGTCGCATCTTTTTAGAAGCATACCCCGCTTCTTCTCATAGTTATCCCCTTGGTAACCCGCATTTTTCCTTCTCATTATTCACGGAGCAGTTAGGTCGGGTTGTATCTATCAGTGAAAATTAGACCTCTTACTCTCGCACTTTTTTCTCCTTTCCTTTTCGGAGTTATACCCTTCGGTAACCTAACTTTTCTTCCTCTTTTTGGTCTTTAGAGAGACTTTGCACATTTTTTTCAAGTTATATTAGGAGTTGATTAAGAAATGGGTGGATAACAACGAGTTTGGGCATAGCAGGACACTTCAAGTAGTAAGCCAAGAGAAGACTTGCTCAATGTTGTGGGTCAATGAGAAATGATTTTGAAAACAAAGTGTACATGGAAGTTAGGCCATTCAATTACTCATGGTTGATTCTTTATCAAATATGTATCTTAGTATTGCGACCAACCTCATGACCTCGTATCCTCGTTAACCCAATAATATCACCATGTTGTAGATCAATTTGCTAAGGTTGGGCTTGCTAGTGACTTTGGTGGGCTCACGTGACCCTGTATCCTATTGATTGATTGTGGAAGATATGGTTCATGGTCTAGGTAGTGAAGGAAGGTCATTGTTTTCCTACCTATCTTCATTCTTCACCCACTGAAAGGCAGGTCATTGAGAGGGAAGGAAGGATCGCTACTCGACTGTAGATCGACTCAACTACTCATTCCTATCCTATGGTGGGCCTCTCGCTACTCCGTTGAATGGGAAACCAGAAGCATTGATCGCTACTGCATAGCAGACTCCACTCCTATTGAATTGAATTGAATGGTAGACGACTGGAATGCTTAACGACAGGACAGTAGCGCTGATAGGATTGGTCACTATGGGTAGACGCTACTTCTCCAGCCATGNTGATCGCTACTGCATAGTAGACTCCACTCCTATTGAATTGAATTGAATGGTAGACGACTGGAATGCTTAACGACAGGACAGTAGCGCTGATAGGATTGGTCACTATGGGTAGACGCTACTTCTCCATCCATGAAATTAAGGGAAATCCCAATCCTAGTTGGTGACCCGGACGACATGCGAATGCAAAGATGTTGATAACTTCTGTGGCACAAGTTAGAGAAGGTCAAAGTAGGGTTGGAGGTCCAGGCAGAGTAACGAATTATGAAGTAATGAAAACTGGCAAGCATATGAATACGACATAAAAGTACAAGGTACAAATACCTCACTTGCTTGAAACTGTGCACAATCCTAAGGTATGGTTGATAAGTAAAGATATAACTTTTGACTACCCAAGACCTTAGTTCAGGGAAGGAATCATTGACTTATTGGCCTACCATGCCTACTTACACCTAGTCATCAGATTGGGGAAGGATGAGTTAGGAAGGATTAGCTGGTGGCAGTATAACCACTATTATACTTTTACTTTGACACAAATATAGGGTAAGGGTCTAGAAACTGGTATACTGCTACGCTTTTGTCTTGCTACGCTAAGGCATTGGCAAAGGTAATACAGGTTGGTGCTTATTCTATCACAATGCCACCTTTTCGTAGGGAATTTCCCATCCCCTCCATCCTCTATTTGATTGGGTCCCTAAGTGGGTGGGAATAGAGAAAGAAAGGGAAAACAGAGCAAGATCTACACCTCTGAGCCATGTTTTCACTCAACTATTTACCAAGCCGGGGCAACGTGTAGGTCCAGTTGTTGAGGTTTCCAGGGTTGGGCTGGAAGGCCCCTTAGTTTCAATATTCTAACCTACCTCCCTCTCAGACTTAATATATACCTCCCTTTTGCAGTTCATACCCACCTCCTTATCGTAGTTCGTTAGTTAGAATGACCCATTCCCTTTAAAGAAAACCTAAGCAGTTGGAGCTGCTCAAACCAATGGATTAGGGGAGGGGACAGCTAGTCTCAATACTTCAGAAGGGGTTTAACAACTGATAAATTTGACCAAATAGAATTCATGTTATCCCATTTAATATGAAAGCAAGGAAATCACTGCGCCCTCCGAATCGAAGGAAGGAGAAAAAAACTAAGGAAGATAAAACAAGAACCGAAACCCCCGAAGAGCCCGAACCCACAACAAGAACTGGACCCAAGGTCGAACCCAAGGCAGAAGCGGAAATGGAAGTAGGGACAAGAGTCAGGCTAGGAGTAGGGAAAAGGGTGGGAACAAGGGCGACACCACAAGCAAACGTGTCAGAAACACATGCAAAAGCAGAACCATATCCTGATATCCCCAACATCAGACAAACCCCAAGACCAAGGCAAGACCCCTGAAACAAAGGAAGGGATAGTGCACAGGGCAGGAACGGGAACTGAGGCAGAGGCGGGGGCAAAGAAAAAGGTCAGATCGGGAAGCATACCCCCCTCCCATTCCTGAAGCAAGTGGTTGGTAAGGGAAGGTAGCACTTCACAAAGTTTGTTGAGGGAGTTAAAGTAAAGAGAATAGGTGGGTAGTTGGTAATAGTAAAAAGGTAAAGGGAGGCTGGTGAGTAAAGGTAAATATTCAAGGTTCTAAGCGTTGTACCCACAAAGGATTCCTGGCTGAAGCAAGAGGTTTGGGCATCCATTAGTAAGTTGGGTAAGGTGAGGGGGTAAGGTTGGTAAATAGAATAAGTTGGGTAAGGCGCAATAAGTCAAGGGTGGTTCACCAGGTTGGTAGCATGCAAATAAGTAATGCAAAAGTAAGAAAAAGGTAAATATGCAATGTTTTGCCCAAGCAAGCAAGCTCGTCCACCCACCAATGTAAGGGGTCTATAATTCCTAAGGTAGTTCTAACAATCCAAGGATGCAAAGATGCAAGAGTGTGGGTAGTTGTCCAACTTCCTTTAATGTGTAGGCAACTTCAAAAGGTAATACAAATGTTCTTCAAAGTGCCCAAGCTCCACTCAATATCAAAATTCTGGGATTATTTCAAGGCAGTTCTGACGATCCCAGAACAGTTGGTAGCTATCCAACCTGTCTAACTTCCATTCATTATGTAGGCTCTAAACCAGGTCCTCCCCCAATCCATGCAATCTGGGCATGTGGTTATGTTGTTGGATTCAGGACTAACAATGCTAGGGTTGCATGAATAGGGTGTGGTGCTACCTTAATTTATCAAGAGTATCCGACCAGGATTCACCAGACCTCCCCAACAAGATCAATAGTTTCCCCACTAATATTTGTAAAGCAAGTGATTGAGGTAATGAGTAAGTTAAGGTTAGTGAGCTGTGATATAAAGGGTGGTAGGAAAGTTTGTTGGTCGTTTTAGGTCAAAGATAAAGTAATAGTGCAGGCTTCTAAAGTAAATAGAAATGTTATGCCTACCCAAGCAAGCAAAGCAAGCCGCCCTTCCAAGATCATCTGGTTATAGTTCCTAGGCAACGAAGAGTGAGTTGTCCATTCGACATAAAGTCTCTTTGCAAGTAGGCATAGAAAGGGTAAATAACAAAGGAAGGGTCTACGTGCAAGCCCAAGCAAGCCCTCCCTTCTGTTCAATAACAATGTTAAGGTCAGTGAGCCTATGGAAGGTAAATAGTAAAGGTGGTAGCAAAAGTGGAACTAAAATAATAGAGTAGGCATCTAAAGGTCCTATGTAGTCTTAATTAATCAAGTGTATCTGGTCAACCCGACCCGAAAAGAGAATATAGCGTCGGTACTGCATTCCTAGCTGAAGCACTAGGTTGGGGTATAAGTAAGTAGGGTAAGTGAGTAACTAGAGGTTGGTAAAGAGAAAGGGTGGGTTGGTGGTAAACTGAATTAATGGCAAGTAAGGTAAAGGTTAATAGAATTTTCTGCCTACCGAAGCACGTGTCCATCCAATAACAAAGGTTGGGTAAGAAGACTGGTAAAAAGGTAAAGGTTGATAGCAGTAGGTCTTCTAACAGGCATTCTTCAAGTAGGCTTCCCCAGTACATCCCTCCAATCTGGGTCTGTCTAGTGGGACCTAAAGATAGTGTCTAGGCCTGAAAAAGAAAAAGTAACCCTGTCTCGTCTTGCCCCGTATTTTTTGAACATATTTTCTTGAAGCTATGGGTAAAAAGAAAGGGCTGTAAAAAGTCCATTCCCATCAAAGCAAGTTTGTTATTTGTTGGGTTGGTCTGGTTGATCCAAAAAGCCCTCCGACCGTGCATTTGAAGAATCAAAGGTTGGTGTATTTGGTTTCCGAGGCATATGGATCCATCTGGGTTCCAGAACTCGATTTGTAATTAGAGAAATCGATGCAGGGTTGTTCCTTCCAATAAGGCAGGTGGCAACACGCTTAGGCAGGTGAGGTCAAATTAAAAGTAAATGAACCGAAAGCAAGTTTTGTATGTTGGGGTAGTTCCATTCGATCCAAAAACCCTCCCTAACGAGCATTTGATAAAGAATGATTGTGTTGGGATAGGGTCGGAGGCAGGCATATTCTCCATCTGCGTTCCCAAACTCTTTTTTCAATAGGAAACTCGCTCGATGAATTTCAAAATTACAACCTTTGGCCTGGGCACCTAATAAAGGGTTGGAACTTCAAAACCCTCCCAAGCGAGTGTTTGAGAAAGAAAAGATTGCTTTTTTTGGGGGCTCCTAGGCTACTGATCCATAAGGGGTTTAGAACTCACTTTTGTAAGTAGGCGACTCGATGATTTCATGCATGTAAGGTGATTCCTTCCATACATCCATCCAAAATAAGGGGTCTGGTTGTAGTTCCTAAATTCAACAAGGTAGCTGACGATCCAACCAACGATAGTTGTCCAAATTACAGTACTAAAGTAGGCATAGAAAGGGTAAATACAAATGGTCTAAGTGCCAGCCCAAGCAAGCTCGTCTGTCCAATAACTAAGTTGAGTAAGTGAGCCATTCTATAAAGGTGAGTTAATACGCCAGGTTGTTGGTTGTTGTCGCACATAAAGGTAATGCAGTAGGATTCTCTTCAAAAGGTATTATGACTGGTCTAAGCTAAGTTCCAACCCAAGCACGTAACATATCATAAGGTAATAGGTAAATCAAACAGGGTAGTTTCTTTCGACGCATGATCCCTGGACCGATGGTTCTTGTGCCACTTCAGTAATATTGTAGGCTGATAAAGTTGATACAAATGGTCTAAGTGCAAACCCACCCAAGCATGCCCTTCCAAGATCGAAGGTGGGGTCATAATCATATCCATAAGAAGTGTCTTCAGACAAGTCCCTTTGCATATGAAATTGAAGATGAGGTGGGTTGCCCAAGAAAAAAATGAAGATGAGGTATGGAATAATATAATCCCATTGGATGAATATGCAATTTGGGGTTGGTTGAGTCGATCCAAAAAACCTCCTCAAACACACATTTAAGAAATCAAAGATGTGTTTTTGTGGGTTCCTAGGCTATTCATTCCACTGGGGTCCATAACTCAAGTTTGTCTTTAGTCAAATATCTGATTTAAAAAGCACCTCCTCTAATAATTGATGATACCTTCCTTACGAAGAGATATGGCCCTGACCAGAATGGGGTTGGTCCAGTTGATCCAAAAAGCTTCACCAAATGCGTATTTGATAAATCAAAGATGTGTGTGGACGGGGTCGTAGGCATATGATGCATCTAGGTCTAATAACTCAATTTTTTCAATAGTAAACTCGATTCATTTCCTAATTCTTAGCACCTGTGACCTGTGGGCGCTTGAACCCAAAGTAAAGGTACGAAGAGCGTGCTGAAAACAAGGATATATATTAATTACTCTTCATTGTCTTGGATTCAAGTGCTAACCACCCTGGACTGAGCCTTAGAAGGGTACGTATGCTTATTGACACATACATCTTAGGAACTTTTAGTTGGGTGCTATTTGATTGCTTGTTAGTTTGCCTTAGGTTGTCTTTGTCTTGTTGCTTTTGAATCAAATATGAAAAGTGACTGACCCACTGCTTTGTTGGTCTAGAAGGGCCCATGCTCTTTCTCCAGATAGTGTGGAGCCACCTCCTCAAAGGCCTAGGATGAACAACACTAACTCTCCTTTACATGAGCCATTTGAATACACTCAAGCGATCCTTAACAACCCTGGGAGAGAAGAACCTCAGTTTAACCAGTTCACAAGTCCATATGCCATAGCCCACCCATTAGTGGCTCCAACAGAAGAAAAAATAGGCAATGAGATGGTTCCAACACATATGCACACTGGACTCAGCATAGGTTTTTGAATGCCCTCTAGAGAAAGATATAGGATGGGGCGTACATTCCAGATAAGTTAGAACACACATAGGTCGGGAATAAAAGAAACACATCCTGGCACATCCTTGGGCAAAGAGAAAATAAGGTACACAGGGAGCGTAAATCAAGAAAGGGAATACAAGAACAACAGAAAGCAAAAATCGATTGAGAAGAGCACAAACCGAATGAACATAGCTCATACACTCTTTTGTAAGCATCCATCATGGAGAAAGCACACTCGACATCCCATGCTCCGGGAGCCTTCCCATTCCAATCCTATGCTCATGGCAAAGTCACATCCCCATGGTAGGAGCAGCAGAAAGAAAGGCAGGGGTGGAGACTAGGAGCTAAGCTCATTGTATAATAAGATGTGGTTGTCGCATGTAGTGAATAACTAGTGTAAGTCCTAGGTTAAAATGTAAGTGGCTCGCACAGATCACAGATCGATTTGTATACGTCCATGAGTATATTTTTACGCCCATATAGACGATGCATTGTTTTCTTCCGAAAAATCCCAGTTAAGGCATAAGCAGTGAAAATAAAAGGTGCACTTCCAAGCATAGCGAGGGGGATCATTGATCTTCTTATTTGGTTGAATCACACTTGCACTGTGACCTCTGCCTGCTATCTTGGTGGGGACTTTAGATGGATCTGCTTCAATTGGTGATGCCACCTTAGGTGGGGACTTGAGATGCCATAGGAGTGGGGGATTAAAATACTAATAATTGATGCTTTGCTTCTAGTATTTTCTTGTTGATCTATCAGTTCTATCAGTGGAAATTGTTGCATCAGTGATGTGTGGGTGGGTGTTGGCATGTGGGCAGCTCACTGTTTGGATATGAAACTTGTACAACGACAATTGGAATTGGTTCTTAGTCAAATGGCTCTGAAAAAAGCATAATCTACAGGAATTTATTGCTTGCCCGCATCGAGCAAGGAAGCGCAAGCATGCTCTCAAATGTAGGGTGGGGGGTAGGGGTAGGGGAGAGGAATTTATCACTTTCCTGCTGAGGGGAAGGGATTTATTTCTTTCCTGTTGAGGAGAATGGATTTATTGCTTTCTCGACGAAGGAGGGGAAAGGGGTTGGTTTCACGAATTTGGACTAGTTTCACAAATTTGGTTTCCTAGAAGAGGCAGGTCTTACCCTCCCATTGACTGGATTATGTATTCATTGGGTTGGCAGGGAAGGGCCTGAAACTAATTTATATAGTGAATTTACTTACTATAACTTATGGATTGACTTATTAATTCACTTATAGATACCGACGAGGCTGCATTAACTCAAACTTTGATCACCTTCTCTATCCCGATCACCAGAACCATACCCCAGCTAGGCCCCTATCCATCTCAACTCATACCTCTATCTAAAAAAAGTGGGGGAGGGGACTAATGGAATGAACAACTAAGTAGCTCTCACAGTCTTTGTGACTACTCCCTAGGCTAACTCCTTCACAACTTCTCACTTGGATGCCCTAGAGATGGATTCCATTCCCACAAACACCAGGGGGATACATCAACCATGATATGGGACCGAAACCACACCAACGAATGATGGATGAACATCACTACTAAATGATTGATGATCGACTGAACTATCAACTTCCTTCCCTGCTAATAGAGAGAAAATTTACACTTAGACCTCAGAGAAATGCACATCTAAAGAGATTCATCCTCATGTTGGTTGCGTTGACGAAACACTTTCTCTCTCACACCTATAATAACCCCTCTCTCTTACTTATAATAATTCAAGTGCGTCTTTTCTAGCTAATTGATGAAGCATGCAATTAAGTTGTTTCATTTACATAATAAGATGACTCCCTTCCCTTGAATCTGATCGAACTAGAGATCAACATATTAGAAAAGGCGACTGAACTCTTGAGAAAGAAAGTGCTCAACTGATGTGAACCACTTGAATAGTAAGGGGGTTAAATTCTAGCTAAAGATATTTTTTGTTTGTTTGGAAAGTGGGGTTGAGATCTTAGATCAACCAAATAATGTTAGAGGGAATTAATGACATAGCACATAAAAGAACTCGCCGGAGATAGATCCCTCGTGCAATTGAGCAATGGAACTTTGAAATGTGTTAAACCCAACTATGTTTCGCCATCAAAATAGGGGAAGAAGGGGAACCTCATTTAGGTAGGGCCTATTTTTAGGGGCCTCTAATCTGCTGGGATGAGCAAATAATGTATGAAGTTGCGACCCTCATGGAGGAATAAAAAGAATTATTCCCGCAAAACTTCATAGTGCTGAAGGGTAGAAAAGGTGGTCTGGGAGAAATGAAGATAGATCTACATCCAGATGTGAATCCAGTGAAGTACACGCCATACAGGTTTAATCCTAGTAGTAGGGTTAATATTTCTAGTGGAAGAATAGGAGTGGAAGAATCAAAGTGGATCAATCCAACTGTAATCCAGAGTAAGGACATTGAAGACATCAGGGTTTCCGTGGACTTTAGGAGTTTTAATGCCACATGTATGCACGACCCCTTCCCCACACCGTTCAATGACGAAGTGCTAGACCAAGTTACAGGTAAGGAATCGTACTCGTTCACAGATGGGTTTTTCGGGTATCGCCATATCATGATAGCTAAAGAAGAGAAGAAGAAGACCAAATTGACCATAGAATAGGGGTCATTTGGATATAATGTGATGCCTTTAGGACTTAAGAACATGCCAACAATGTTCTCCGAGAATTTGATAGCTGTGTTCAGAGACTACATCCACAAATTCCTGGAGGTATACCTCGACAAATGGATGGTGTACAGTTTGTTGCGGGACCATTTGGCACTATTACGACTGATGTTTTCGCATTGTAGACAGTGAAAAATTTGACTAAATTCGAAGAAATTAATCTTTTTTACCCCGTTCGGTAACTTATTGGGACATCATCTGCAAGGTATGGGTACTTGTTGATCCAGCCAAGGTTGCGGTGGTTGTAAATCTACATGCGTCGACGATAGTCAAGGGAATGTGCTCTACTCTGAGCCATACCTGCTAGTATATGAGCTTCATCAGGAACTACATAAAATCACAAAACCACTGGAATGCTTGCTGATAAAGTCTGAATCCTTCCACCAGTCACGGAAGTGCGAACATGCCTTCTGCACTCTTAAATAACAAATTGTACGTGCACCCATCCTTGCCCCCCCTCATTCAATAAGTAACTTGGACAAGCTATTACATTCTTGATCCTAATTGGTTTGTAGAGTTTCATGTTCATGTGGATTCCTCTTACATTGCGCTAGGTGCAGTACTAACCTAGCTAGGTGAGGGAGATATAGATCACCCCATCTACTTTGCAAGTAGGAAGTTGTCACGGGTCTAGCCCAACTACACCACCACAAAAAGAGAAGGCTTGGCCATTATGTACGTGCTATAGAAATTGAAACACTACCTATTGGGAGGTTGATTCAATTTTTTCACTAATCAGTTGGCACTAAAATATATGGTCAACAAACTGATACTTGAAGGTTGCATCTGCAAGTGGTTACTCTTGTTCCAAGAGTTCTCATTCAACGTGGTGGTGAAACCAAGAAAACATTATGTTGACCCTTACCATTTATCTAGGCTTTAATCAAGGGAATCAGACAATGCCATAGATGACCAACTCCCTGTCACAAATTTGTTCTAAGAAAGAAAGAAGGGGGAAAAGGTGGAAGCCCTACCTTTTATCCAGGTTAGGCTTAAACACAGCATGTATGCGAACACATTGAATCAAGGTGTGTCGACCGCCACTTGGGTAGTTTCTTAATGATCCTATTAGTCACATCGAAACCAGACCAATGGACTAGGTTTAAATGCCCTTTTATTCAAGTAACACCCCCTTCTTCCAGTAACATTGCTTTCCTACCGGTATTAGAGTACCGATCTTACAGGAAACCCCGATTTGATGCTACGATGATGAGACAGTTCTAAAGCACTAATCAAGGGGAGAGGCATAAAAACGCGGATTCACTATTCATTCTTTTCTACCCCGTTCGCTATGTATTCCTTCCTCCACCTTCCCATTTTCTTTAATTAATAGTAGGGGCCCAATAGTCTTTATTATTGAATATAGAAATATTTTCATAAGCTTCCTTGGATGCTAACACTTTCAAAATTGCATAATTACATATATAATAGCAGCGTTGTCGAAGGATTGACCTTCCCATAAAGGCCAACCATTAGATAAGGGGGTTGATCAGAAACTCACTAGCTGGGTTGACCGGCCAGGACCTTACCTAAGCAGAGCTCTTTGAGGAACGTAGTCGCTCGATTCCTTATTTTGGGAGAGGGGAATAAATCTAGTTCACTTACCTAAACGTAAGGCATAACGTCAAGAATAAGAATGAAACAGAAACAATGTTATATATAAATGAGTTAGCGTGCCGGGGAAATAAGTGTTCGCAATACTGATTTCTCAGTCCTTTTCCTCTTAATCTTATTTTCAACTTGTCCATTAAGGAACCAAATAGAATGGAGAATAGAAGAGGAGATCATGCAGGCATAATTCCAAGGATCCTGACCAATCACAGAAGTAGTCAAAGGAAGGGGAGGAAAATAAGCCGATGATTATTTAGAGAATAATAAGAGGAAGGATTCAAATCATGCATCACGTGAAATTGAAATCCGACCTTGAGAGAGAATATGACTAGGATAGGGGGCGGCTTTGTTGATCGACGGAAAGCATGGGATTTCGTTTGTGGCAGAGCCACGCACTTATGATGATCCAATCTTTCGCCATGGATTGAAATAATTTATACCCCGTTACTATCAGAGGGAGCCCTCGCTTTCCCTTCCAAAATATATGAATCTACCTCTCGGAGGACTTAATATTGAACGTAGACAGACCCCACCCGCTATCGGAGCTAATTCCTTCCGACATTCCTAAGTTTCAATCCCCACTCTTTCTCGGGCGGAGGTAGACCCAATGTACCCCGACTTTTAATGTAACGTTATTTTGAAATGCCACTCGTTATCGTAGGTCTCCCTAATTAGGATATACAACAGATGAATGAATGGGGTGGTTTACCATGGCTGTGCCCCTTCCTTATGCGATCTGATTTCCTCCCGAGACAAATAAAACACTTTGTTCCTCGTCTGATGATGCCTTCCTACTATGGGTTCCAACAAAATGGGGATGGGTTTGTATCATAACTCCTTGTCCGAAACTGTTCTGCAAGCTTTAATTCTATGATCATTTGTAATGGGATCAACCTGTCTGTTGTCTGCGTTCAGCCTTGTCTCCAAACATGGGGGTTCTGCAATAATCCTAGCTGCCAGCCTTGTAATCCCCCCACACAAATCCATAGGGATATGTCTGGTATCTGCCCACAACCCAATCCTTAGTTAATGAAATGTCATTGCCCTTGGTTAGGTACTATTGTCCAGCTTCATGCGATAACCCGAGCAACCTTGCCATTTATCCCCACATCAATCAATAGGTAGATGGTCCTATATTTCAATTTGATAGTATTGACCTGAAGACAACAAGGATTGAAGAGCTCGCTTTCTTTCTCGCATCGTAATTATGTATATTAAACATAGGATACATGTATTGGCACTAATTGCTAAACTTGCTTCTCATAGTTAAGACCCAATTTTTACATTTTTCCCTCATTTAAATAAAATCCCAAGTGAAGGCATGGAGTGAACAGGCCAGGAAGACCACCGGATTGAGGATGGAAGGCAAGAGAAAGCCACTAAGGGGGCATGGATAATAAACACAAGAGAGAACACCCGCCATAAAAGGGCAAGAATAATAGAGAGAAAGAGCCACCGCTAAGGAGGCGAGAAGATAGAAGTAAGAGGGAGAGAGAGGGGGCCCCACAACCGGATCCATATTGGCTAGTAGGATTGGTGTGGAGACTTAACGGAGTAGGAGTAAAAGAAATAAAGGTACTATTTTGTGTGGGGTGATTCAGGTATTGAGGGGAAGATTGTAAGTTGAAATGGTTTTGTTCTATGTTGATTCCATCATCAATCAGAACGAGCGAATAAGAGGGATTGGTTTCCTTCCTTATATGCGAGATGGATTTCATTGTGTAACTAACTATGTATTCGAAGGGTTAGGATATGCGTAGCTAGGCAGCCTCTATCTACTTACCAGCCAAGCATATTACTTACGAACATGCCATCCATGCCTACCAGGCCCAGTGCTTTTCTTGCTTGCTCGACCAAAGGTGCGAGGTGTTAATATTATGGTAGTTGCAGAAGGTATTTACCCCCACGTGTGAACCTGACGAAAATAGAAGACTCCGAGAAGCAAGAGAAACCCTAATGAGTTGGCTAATAACCCTAGAAGCCTTGTCGGCTCAAGAAGATAATTTATATTAGGCTATTAGCCTCCAACAGAAGAAGTCGGCCTGAAATTATAATAATATATTGAACAGACACTTATCCAAAAGGAGAAGTCGGCCCCAGCAAAACTGGCAGAACTACTATAAATACAGGGCGCCAGTTCTCATTTGTCACATCTCAGAATTGCAGTTTTCCTAGTTTGGTGCGCATTGCAGTTGCAGTCTTGTGCGCAGGTTTGAAGAAGAGTTGTAGTTGTAGCTGCAGCAGCAGCAAGTTTTCAATTTTGGCTTGAATATCTCTTGGCTATGGTTTGGACTATCTGATCATCTTTTTGTGATGCGCTATCCTTGGGGAAAGGTGTGCTACTCTTGGTTTGGCTATCTAGCCTAGGGTTTACTTTCGGATAAATTCTCAGTCAAGGTTAAGGTGCTTGGAGGGAGGCTTCATCCTATGGTTGGGTGACGAAGGTATCGTCAATGGTAAAATGAGCACACCATCTTCTATATTCTAACACAAGGTACGTGAAGTTATCACCCAACCTAAGGAGGGCAAGGACCTTACTTATTAGGTCTTCCTAGAAAATGAAGTATGCACCCACCCCAAACTACCTGATAGAGCCTTGTTTCTTCAAATGGGTCTAGAACGTGAAGTACCAAAACCGTGATAAGACATAAATATCTTTCAAGTTCAAGTATTCCACCAAGATACGACAAGGTTATACCTTCCCTTCTGAGCCTTACTTTTATCTTCCTTTTATCAAGGTCGCCTGGATTTGAACCGAAAAGACTGGAGCTACCTTGCCTCCCAACCTTCTGACGTCCTCATCATTATAGTTCGTACTCATGGAATCAATATAATTTTGTAGTAGTACTTCAGAATCAGATATGGGATGATTATGGGATACACCAGTCTAAAACCGATTCCCGTGAATTATCTTCCAAACGGTTGGGTTCGCTGGGAGAGCCCTTCGATGGAAAGTGAAAAATATCAGGCATAACTGAAAGAATTGTGTGAAATAAGTGGATTTCTCTGGTTGGGACATCATTTATCTGGTTCTTTTTCTCAATTAGCTTCGCCTCTGTAAATTTAAGTCTTTCTCTTTCATAGCTTCTACGGAGTCTTTCGAAGATCTTATTGATCTTATTATTAGTGATAAATGGAATGGGACCCTTATCTAAATATGATCCAAACTTTTGTTTGATGGAAAACCCGAGGTCTTATTGTGATAATCCAAATGTTGGAGACATGCTTTTAGCATTCTCCTTTTAAGTAGTTCTTTCAATCTCGATGCTTTAGCAGAAGCAGAGTAGGTTGATAAGTAAGCGATCATCGATCCAAGCACGTAAGATCAAATAATTGAGGCAATAGTTAATCCAATAGGGTTGACTGACTGTTTCTAGGCACGATCCCACACACAACAGGTTGTTGTTCTTGTGCCAGCCACTTGAATTAATCTGGTGCTAGTAATCTTAAAGTAAATAACACTGAAGTGTCCATTGACCCATGCATATAAGATATTGAAAGTAAGGTAGTATGGAATCCATACAATTATGATCCTATGAAAGGTTGTTCCTGTGCCACTTCCAGTAATCCTTCCCAGTAAGCTTCTGGTCCTAGCAATGTTGTTGGTTCTAATTACTGGATTGTATGGGCCCCTCGGCAGGAACATGGTGCCAACAATAAGTTAATAGTGTTACCCCAGAAGATCCTATACCAAGTTCATAAGGTAAAGGGAGGGGATAGTGTGATCTAGTCTCGATAAGAGAAGGGTTGTAACTAGTTGTCACCATGAAGAGATCCCATAAAGTTAGGGAAGGTGTCTAGGTAATAATCAGGTGGGTGAGTTGGTAGGATGGGAAAAACATTCATCCAGCAGGCATGTAAATATCCTAGAGTGTTGTAAGAAAAATCAAATGTGGTCTCAGTCGGCTCGAAAAGATAAGATAGTGCAAATAGTGCAGTATCAAGTAAGCAATTCATGAAGCAAGCTATGATCTAGGGAAGCTATAGTTATTCAGGTGGGTGATTGGAAACAAGGTTGTTCGGTGGGGGGTTAATATCCTAGTGTCGTCGTACCATACGCACCTACTGAGCATTCTTGGTTGAATCAATGGGTGCCCGGGGGCATCCATCAATCACTAAGTTGGTTGGGTAAGAAAGTGTTCAGTGAGCCCAGTCAATCGAGGTGAACCGAATATGATATGTAGGCATAGCCTGATCGTAGTGAGACCTTCCAGCTCCGATCAATAGCTTCATAATGTGGTATTATTAATTGGGTGAAGAACATAGTAAAATATTGGTTGTTTAGATGGGGAGTGGGTCAATGATGGATGTGCAGGCGGTTGAGTTCTTACTCCCTATCACAAATATAATAATTCCAATCTGGAACATCTGGCTCTGATTATCGAGCATCAGACTCTTCATCATGATCACAAAGGTAAGAATATGAATATCTACCATGAGCATCAGACTCAGGATCTCGCTATCAATCTAGAACATCAGAATCTGGGTCACAATCACTAACAGGCTCCGTATCTCGATCCCGAAAAGCCGAAACTAGTGAAAGAAATGTTCCATAGCATGGTGCAGCAAAGCTTGGTGGTGGAAGGAATGAAATACCATAGCTAGATGGTGAAATAACTACATATGCTAGGGGTGCTGGAACAAGATAGACTAGTTTTCGGGAAGGCAGACTTTGCCACTTTTGTTGCTCCCTTCAATGTGAGGTCTCAATATCCATGTCGAACTGGTTGGGTTGTGGGACGAAGTGTTGGTACTTTCACAAACTTACTTAATCTAAGAATTGCATGCATCTTTGAGCAATATATAAGTATAGTTTATTTTAAACTCAAACTCGATCTTATGGCGCAGTCTTGAATGATTATGAATATTTGGCAATCTGGGATCAACGTATATATAATAAGGATTTAATATAATATAGAAAGATTCTAAGCTCACATAGTCTTAAAGTGTAATTACATCTATAAAGATGACCCAACCCTCCCTCTGGTCAAGCGAGCAGTTTCTCCTCGGATTTAAGTGAGCTTTAACATTGTATGTAGATAGATCCTTCACGTTGTATTACGATACTTCAGTATTGTGTGGTAGCGATGGTCGAACTCATCCATAATGAAAGTGTTCTCTTCCTTGAAATGGGGCCTTTCAAAGCCAAGAAAGTTACACCCTAGATAACAGAGCGGGCCTTTCTATCAAATCCATCCCTTGAGGGTTCTATTTGAGGTGAGGAAGGAAGGAATAAAATAGGCTATAACCCAATGCCCCACTATATAACCCTTACCTTATTGACTACAAATGATTTATTTGTTCCCCTCAATCTAGAGAAGGTCTAGAATATCGCCTTTCTTTACAATAATCGGTAAGGAGATGGATCTAATCTGATAGAGAAGTCGAGCATGCCTGATGAATTCCATGATTTCCCAACAATAACCAGTGAAGCATGCCTAACGAACATGAGACATACCCGCATGCTTAGATTGGATAGAGAAACAATCCCCATGCATACATGCCTAATGAAGCCCCATCCATTACACCTCATGCTTGGGCTATCCCATCATACATGCATGAGATGACTAGATAGATCGATTATATCGTGAGAAATACATGGGTGATCAGATAATCATATACGAGGCTCCATGTAAAGCAAGTTGGGTATACTTCAATAAGGCATTGATAGAAGGTTGAAGATAAGGCCTCATGAGTAGCATAATAAGGCACTGGGAAAGAGAGTGGGGTCTTATTCTCTTTGAGGGTAAGGGTGAGGACCCTCTCTTTTTTCCCTCCTCTCAAAGGCCTTACTATAGGCCCTATCGACCTTATAAATGAATAATTAGATAAGGAAGGGAGATCCTATAAACCTTATATATTACTCAGATAAAGCCCCAGGATGAAGATTTCTGAGATTACTGAAAGAATCAAAAGAGGGAAATCCCATTTCGATAGAAATACCTATTCAACCATTCCATTCATTCCGTAAACCTATAATATCTTCATTATCTCGTTCCATTCCTACCATTTGTTTTGTAAGGACTAGCCCAAAATCAATTATTGGGTCATCACTTTCCCTTCCTTCTATCTTCCACAGAGGTTAGCCTGACTTCCTTCTCATTCTAATTAACTACCTCATGAACTACTATCGGTAGTATGGTATGCTTCATGAACTGCTATTGGTAGTGGTCTGAGGTATTGACCTAAACTGCCATATTTGAGGTATTGACCAATATTTCTATAATCGGGGCTACTTAATAATAGCATAATGAAGAAGAAATAACAAAATGAAGAATAGGAATAGTAAACTACTGGATAAGTCTGACATTTGAAACATATAAGTCTGATTCCTGATGATGACAAGGCCCATATAGCAGATACAGGATGGAGGCAACGAAAATCCTAAGGCATGGATTCCTCTAATGAGGCAGTAACCGAATCAATACCTGCTAAGACACTTCTTTAGGGGGTCCCAGAATGACGACAACCCTTATCTATACTATCTATACTATACATCCTGTTACTTCTCGCTAATTCTCTAGAAGTAAAAAAAAAATGGAAGTAACAAAGTTTGTGAGACGACCTATGGAACCCACAATCCCGGGAACTCCTTCGAAGTCTGGCTCTGGCCTGAAGTAACAAAGAATGGATAGAAGTAAGAATGGGCAGATTAAGGATGGAGGCAAAAATGCATGACCGTTGGATGGATCTCCTTGTCCTTACTTACCCGGAAACTTAGGCAGGCTGGCGTAATTACATATATAAAGATTGGATTGGAGCGACGTCAATGCAAGTAATAAGGCAAGTCATATAACTCAATATAGAAGTGAATGTAGGTGTGTCTTGGCCTTGGATGTAAAACGACTAGAAGTACTGAAAAGAGAAGGGTAAGAGAAGCACATGAATATGTCAAAGAAATTATCATAGCACCTATAGTGAAGGAACCTTGAGCTACAAATCTCTAGTCATTAGAAGGAATGTAGGTGAATTAATGCCCCATAAGAATGTAGGTGTCCTCTCAAGAATGTAGGTAAATTCGACTTCATTCAGAAAGTAGGTTTCCTGTCGCTGAAAGTAATAAGTAAGGTCCCTGTGCTGAAAGTAATAAGGATGCAGCTAACCCTTTCAAAGAATGTACTTAAAGGGTTCAAGCTCAACCTTTATGAAATAAAAGTTTCCCTACTATTATCTAAGATGGTTCCCCGATACCTAAACTAGAGGAGTGAGCAGTTGGTGAACCAAACCCCAACCCAACATCACACGTTCCCCCTCCATCCACCTTGGACTCTTCCCGAAATGAAAAGCTTGGAGCCAAGCCAGGAATGGTCGAAGTGGACACCCACCACTCCTGGTTAGAGAGTCCCTCTTTAATACATTCAGGAAAGATGTTCACAAGAGCTAAAGACACTTGTTCTACCGTGGTAAAACCCTATATTATTGAATAAGCGGCCTGGTTCACTTCACCAAATAAGGGGTCTTGGGCAGAGACCCGCTGCTTACTGCTTATTGATAGGCAATGCTCACGTATTATTAGCTAGCTTGCTCGCACCAACCCTACTATTATTATTATTATTTAAGGCGCCCTCCTACTATTATAATAAGGCTTTCTTATATAAGTAATTCGTGCACGCCCTTCTTGAGAATATTGAACCAGCAGGGATCTACCACGATAATGAAACAATACAGCTTGGGTGCATCAAGGCCTTATATGAGCACTCCTCAACCCACCTTAAATAATAGAAGCTAGATCGATTGATTATGCCCTACTATTACAATACGGGCAAGAGCATACCTGAGCTACACACATATGGAAGATGTCACACCCCCCGGTTGGGAGTCTATTTCAGATGGCAACAAAAGCTCTGCTTTTCATAGCAAGAGCTAAACGAATATGGAGAAACATGATATCCACATGCTTTCCCAGTGCTTATTATAATAGTAGGGCATAATAAAAAAGGTTCAGTGCTTTCAACTTGTAAAACGGGTTTAATAGGTGTATCGAATGAAGAATAGGGGGTTGCCTTATTCTAATAATAGTAATGGGTGCCTTAAATAATAAGAAATAGGGGCCTTACCTTATAACTAGCGAATTTAGGGGAATAAATATAGGGTAGGGTCCGGATTGAAAAAAGGTCTTGAGCTTAGGCTTTGGGGGAAGAAATAGAGTCCCCCGACTACGTCGGTCAACCCAGCCCCAGGAAGTAAGTGGTCCTGGTCAACCCAGCTAGTCAAACAAGCCCAGTTTCTACCCTATCAACTGCTAAGCCAACTCAGGATGGCCTTAATTTCCCCTTCTTTCCCGTCTCATCTTATTTCAATAACTAGAGAGGGAATAAGGCCAAGGGAACCTCAATAGTGTAAGTACACAACTCCATACTTTTATATGGTCCTTAGACTCTTAATTGGCCGAAAACTCCTTCCTGTTACTTATTTCCTTGGCTTGGCCAGTTATCGAAATGAGAAACGTTTTTATTACATTATAGAAACAATTATTGCCAATTACCTATGTGAAAGTTGAGTTAGTGTGTCAAAGTAAAGTAGGGATAACCATCGTTGATAGGTTATGTGATTTCAACCGTATTCTTAATAGTGTTGCACAACTAAGCAGTGAGTTGTTCATCTTCCAAGATATCTGAGAACAAATGCAGCTAAAGGTCAGTGAATTTGACCGAATTACCAGAGGGTTCCCGATCTGCTAAGGGTTTTTTGAAGGTGTTGTAATACCGCTGTCTCTGGTCCCATGATGGTTCCATAACAGGAGGATTCCACGAACCGACCATATCCTTAAACATATCCACTCCTTCGTGGAAGTACTCCTTCTGGTAAACTGGATCCATCTTCGGAAGTCTTGGTCTGTCTTTCTTAATTGTATCTCTTAGTGAAGTATCGATATCTTCTCCTATTCGAGCTCCTCCTCTGGTCACAACATTTCTATTTTTCCCTTGGGCATTCATCTTCTGTCTAACTTTTGAATTTATAAGATTAGTACCCTACTATCGATTGTGATCTTCCCACTTAACAATCAGATCAGGGCAATCTTCGGTTGCATGGGCATTTACTTGACAATGAGTACACCAAGGCTTTCTAGGTAGTTGACAATCTCTATCCAAATGGCCTGCTTCATCACAATTGTAACACCTAGAGGGTCCTCTTCCTCTCGTATGACCTCCTCTGAAACCTCCTCCACGAGTTGTGGCATATCCTTGGTGCTCTTCCGCAACTCGGAAGACTGAATTATCCTGCCTATATGCAAGAGCGTCTAATGCTCAGTATCTGTTAGTATCATGTGTAGATGATCCACATAACTCATAGTACAAAGTATTATGTATGTAATAGTCTTTATACAAAACAAGACAATGTCGGGTAGGGTGTCCATGCGTCTTCCAAATATCATAGTATTATGCTAGCATCATGCGCTGAGTATTTGGAAAAACATTGTACTAGGTAGGTCCATTAAAAATATCTACAGCTGAAACTTGTGCAAATCCCCCAGATGATGTGACTAGACCAGGTCCAATGGGTGGATTCATAGATCTAACACCTCTCAACATGGGGCATGTAGATGCCAAATGGCCTTCTGTATGGCATCCTGAACACCAAACTTACTGTTTGGCATCTTTTGGCAATTATAGTTCCTGGATTTTCTTAGTGAGTGAAGCAATCTGGTTCTACATCTAAGATAAGTCTGAGCCTCCTTTCAGACCCATAGCTTTATAGGTTTCTGGGCATCCGTCCATAGCTTAAATCAGGGTACCTCTTTCCAGAGCATCTGCAGCAGACATGATCTTCTGTTGGGTCGGTGGAATCTTAGTTAATGGAAATAGTCCTTGGATGTACCATTCTTGCACATGTGCCTCTAGAATAGGGGTAGTTAACTTCCCCAAAGCATCTTTCAATCACTGCATATATTCCCATGTAGTTTCTCCCCGAATTTGTTGAATTCCCCTAATCTATGCAATAACCTGTGTAATAACCTGCTGCTCTTACTGAGGCGGCTTCAATTTCTAAATCAAAAGTTTTTTTATGTTTTCCAGAGTAAATTATTGTCCTCTTTCCTGAGGTTCTATAGATTTCATATACCATTTCAGGACCCTATCCCTCAGAGTGGTCTGAAGCGCTACAACTTTAGTAGCATCGACGGTTCCCCTGGCCCGCCAGATGGCTTCACATAAATACCAATTTTGTTCAACATATTCATCCCCCCTTCTGTGGAACTCGAGGTATCTGGTAAGACATCCAAYAGCTCCTTCCATAGTGGGTATGGGTGTTCCAACCAAAAYAAAACCTCTGGGTCCTGGTTCAAATATAGATCATATACTATTGGTAGATAATCCTCCTCCTGTGCTACTAATTGGCTAAGAATTATTCTGATTACTACTACTGTTCCTTTTTGTTATTCCTAACTGTGCTAAACTTCCTAAAATTGTATTGTRCGAATGAAAATTTCATGTCCAAATGGCTTGGTTTAACTTCACTCAGGGGTTCGTTCTAGGCCCGATACATCTCATTGATACTTTTGTACTGATCAATCTCTTCTGGGGTACTCAATCCTAGTCCTTCTGCAACTTATTCTAAGATAGAGATTCCATTCTCCTCGTTATATTCTATCAAGTTACCTCCCTCCATCTCTTGGGATGTTCCTTCTCCCCACACATATTTTCCATGACTTCTTCTTACATCAATATCTCTTTATTTCAACCAGACACTAGCCAGTGTTTCTTTAAGAAAGGGCATGACCCTTCTTTTAGATTCTTTAAGAAGCATCTGGTTATGTCGTAGATTACTTTATGATTTTTATTATTAGCTTTTTTTACTACCACCACTCTTTATCGTGTGTACACCACCCCAACAAGGTTGAGTATTAATCCAACCATCATCACATGCCCTTCTTGCTTTTAGGTAGTGACAACCTTACATACCCTCATCTCAATCACTTGCTTGACAAATATTAGTGGGAAAACTATTGATCTTGTTGGGGAGGTCGGGGGAATCGAATCCCGGCCCGATACTCTTGATAAATGAAGGAAGCACCGCACCCTATTTGTGCAACCCCAGCATTGATAAGTTAGTGCTTCCTTAATCTAACTACTTCAACACATGCCTGGATTGCATGGAGGAAGGACCTGGTTATGCTGGATCAATTTCACAGTTGGACAACTAAGTTGTTGGATCCTCAGAACTACCTTAGGAAATATTGTTGCCTTAACTTATGAGATTGAATGGGATGGGGTCAGCACTTAGAACATTGACTATTTACCTTTTGAAGCCAGAAGGATTTATGGAAGTTCACAGCTAAGTTGTTGGATCCTCAGAACTGCCTTCTTTGATTGAGGAAGGAACCACTTCCAGAACTTATGAGATCAAATGGGGATTGGCACTTTGAACTGAACCATTTACCTTGCCTACTTTAAGACTTTATGTTGGACAGCTAAGTTTTGGGATAGGATTTTCAGAATTGTCTTAGCAACTACTCCTAGAATATTATAAGGAGGGGGTAGGCATTTAGAACATCGACTATTTACCTTTAGAAGCCTACACAATGAATTCATGGTAGTTGATACCCACAACCTTTAGTGTTCACCATCCTTTACATACCTACTCACGAACTTGAACCTAGCTAGATATTGGACAGGCGTGTTCCAAACAACCACTTGATTTAGGAGTCATGCTTAGTGGTAGCAACACTATTGATATTTTTACCTTTACTCAGCAACCTACCTTGCTTTACTTAATTGTTACCAACAACCCACCCTCTTTACCCACCTAAATACCTATACCTGTTAGCCCTATACACTTGCTTCATGAATACTTTGTCGCTAGGAGACCCTTTCTTATTTACTTTCTCAGCCAACACGAATATTTTCAGTTTTACCTACAACAACTAACAACCTATCATGTTAACCACCTCAATACTGGCTCACATACCTTCACTTAGAGATTGTACGGGATTGGAAAACACTTCCTTCATTAATACTTATTGGTTTCTACTATTTCTCTTTATTTTATTTCTAAAATATGGGGTTTGCAAAGGATTTTGGATCGACCGGAACCACCCAACCTGGGCCTTTTTTATATGGATGGGGATCTTCTTTATACCCATTTAGTATTGCTATGATTTATAATTACTTACCCTTGGACATTGAATGAATGTTCCGACAAGCTTTAGGTTTCATCCCTGTAGACTTATAGTTTTAGCCCAACCCAACCCACATCCATGTTCAAGGAGTACCAAACCCCACCCTTCCCAACCGTGGTACTAGCCTCCCCACCTTGTGCCTATTTCAGATTAGGATCTTCTCTGCGATCCTTACCGGCCCGCGCTTTGCCTTTATATATGTTCTTTCACCATACCACTGTACATAATTTCAGGCGAGCTTGAGAGAAATCCCTTCTTTTTTATCTTCGCTTCACTCAGCCTTCCAAACACCCATCTTTTCTTAGTAAAATGCATGTTTCATTAAGGTTTTCAAATTGACCCGACATATAAGAAATGGCTTTTATGTCTTGCTTGAGGGCAAGGCATAGCATAGCATGACATGGCATAGCTGGTTGTCTTACTTAATGCAAGATCGGACCAGACAAACTTCAAAATAGACAACTTACTTTTTGGGTACCCAATGAATTTTTATAAATCCCTCACCAACATAAGCCTATAACTGCTAGTTGGCTGCCCCAGGAGAGGAAGGTGCTAACCTTCACTGCTTGCGCACATCGATTCGACTAAAGAAAACACAGAGTTAAAGACCCCTGTGGAGCCATATTCCTCCGAACCTCTCCAAACAAGGGTTTAATATATCAAAACATGCATCTGATTCTGGTTTTTCAAATTGATCAGAACAACCCGACCTGGGTTTCAATCCCCACCTTTCTCTTTACCAACTAGACTTCCTATTCATACTTAGCAGATTAACTCTTGGCCTTATGAGGAAATTTTTGTGCTTGGGTTGGCACTATGTATGACCAGTTGTATTTCCTTTTGAAGCTGAAAGGATGAACGGATATAGCAGCAATCACCAGTCTTGGATCTTGGATCATCAGAACTTCCCTCAGGAGCTACAGACAGACTTTATTAGACAGGCTTGGTTGGTTGAATAACTGAGGAATTTCTTAGTTACCCTTGCTTCCCCGATTGATTGCTGGATGGCATGGCAGTCGAATGGATGCTTGATTAGCCGAGCACTTTTAGTTGCATGGCGGGATGGTTTATTAGCTAATAGGGTTGACCTTTAGCTGCTTATATCATTTAACAACTGTCGGATGACTTATTATGGGTCGGCCATCAGAGAACCTTGTTGGTATGGATGGGGACAGGGAGGCTTTAGACTGCTAGTAGGCTAATGCCCAAACAACCACTAGGATATGTTTCTTTGTTTATCACACTTTCCTTTAGTAATCTTAGGAGGGGAGGTATGGCATCTATGAACCCTTCCTTTACTTACGAGAATCCAAGACTTTACTTATTGCCTTGCCTTATGAAGTCTTCCGGGTAACACATATTCTCTTCCGGGTACCACATATGAACTTATTAGGGTATCATGTTCCCACCGAGGAACGAAGTGATACAATTTAGGATTTAGATACTACTCTATCACTAGGAATTGATCTACTTTCCTTTTCATGCCTGCTACGAGTAGTTACCCACCTTCAGACCTAGAACTTTATATCTATACCACTTGAATGAATCGCTTAGGATCCACTGACTGCTAGAGACTTTTTATCAGTACCAGATGGAGAGACAAAGAACCTGACATGATATAATGAATCAACTTGCCTAATGAAAAATGCAATTTTGAGACCTAGTGGGATGATTTGCCTACAAGTTGTCCAAACACTAATTTGATTTAGACAAAACACAGTTGGGGACATCTTTTGGATCGACTGGACCAACCCCTTACGAGTGAGTGGGGCCAGAGAGGGAGGGGAGGGTTTTTAGTGAGTTAGGAAAGTATGGGCCAGTTTCCTAAAGCCAAATGAAATTTTTACACCCCGATGAGGAAATATGACTCAGACTCCAACTTAGACCTCATGTTTTTCCTTCAAGTATTAATCTCTTTCACCTGAAAATTTTTCATCTGTACTTTCAGCTTCATCATTGTGCTTGCCTTCATCTTTGTAATGTATTTGTGGAATCATCCAACATTCAGTTGATGAGTGTCCAAAGGTGTAACAGAAAAAACACACTTTTACACCATTATCTTCATCACTTTCTTCATGATTTGTACCAGCACATTAACAAACAATCTCACACAATTGGTTAGTTTTGAAAAGAACCTGTTAATCATCTAGCTTGGGTTGATCCAAGCCTTAATTAATCTTGACCTGTTTCTTCTTAATCATATGTATCTTTTCTTTCATTCACACATTAAACATATTAACCAACAAGTATTGTTTCACAACTTCTTGCATCCTTACTTGTATATTCATCCATATTGTAAACATCATGAGTTTTCTCCTCTATAAAACTAATCACATTATAGTTCACTTTCCACAAATAATGCAACACATTCCAATCCGATTCACTTGCAAATGCATTCTCTACTTTTGAAAGAGGCACTATAAAGTATTCAGAAAACATTGATGCATTCTCAGTTTCATAAAATAAATTATTATTGAACTCTTCATCAAATAATTCTACTTTTTCATGTTCATTTAAATAAGATGCGAGAAATCTGAAATTTGAATGATTTGTAAAGCCTTCTTTCACTCTTCTTTCTTGCACTCAATATGTCATATGCAACTCTTTTCAACAGAAAATACCAATATATAGATTTGTACTCACACAAATCTTCACTCAGAATTGCATCAACTGCACTAAATCCATTTTTGTCACATATTGAAGTCAATTCATAATAAATAGATTGTCAATAAAGCTGCAGAATATTAACATCATCCATTTGAAGCAAACACACCCATCAATCACTAAAATAACACATAAATTATCAACTTTGAAGAATGCACTTTCCTGAATCTGACTCTGAAAACCCCACCAACAGATTGCTTGCATCGAGATGATTCTTTTTATATATAACTTTCTTTATTTTGGAGACAGTGAAAATTGAACCTGAAAATGTTGCAAATTACTCCCTCGATTAACCAATACAAAGGCTTCGATTCGGTGGGTGCTTCTTTCATTCTCTATGCAAAATTCAATTGATCACTAGGTAGTTGGTCCAGTAGTTTATCCACCACTAACAACACCATCACCAATAGAAAAAGAAGAAATTGTCCTAGACCTTGAGGCATGTGTTCAAAGGGGGTAATTTTATCAAAACACCACAAAACCATGAAGAGAGCCGCACTTGCTCTATAGGGCTCCGGGAACAAGCAAATCTAGAATGATTGCACCCATTGCTTATTACGTAGGCTAAGATATTCATAGATTGGAGATTCCTATGGTCAAGATAAACACGAAGCTAAAGGAAATTTCTCATCAAGACCACCAAGTATGTGGTTCTTATTGAGGACATTGGTTGCTCACTCTGCATTTCAAACCATGCAAAAAATGTGTGACATGGTGGATTTTAGAGCATAATCCCTATTGCATAGACCTAAGGATAACATGAATGATGCAAGGAAATTTTTAGGGATCCATACTTATCTTAAAGTGTAGAAACCTTGGTGAATCTTACTAATTCTTAAAATTCCTTCCATAAAATGTTTGGCGATCTTTTTGTTAAAATATTCAAATTTCTAAGGATATTGTATAATTTCTAGAAAATTTTGGCGATTTTTAGAGAAAAATACCTTTATCCTATAGAATTTGGGTGAATCACTTCGAAAAAAAAATGGATATCGACGAATCTTTTTTTGGAAAGAAAACATGCAAAATTAGCACATGTGCGAAATTTAGCCACTAAAGTTTTCCATGGAATTATGTTACCTTCTCCATATCTTACTTAAGAATCCCACCCGAGCATAAAAACATTGCTCCATGTATCAAGGTTGTAAATGATACCTCTCATTGCTCTTCGGTTTTCAACGAGGCACGAGGAAAGAGATCTAAGGAGATTTCTCAAATATTTGGCACTTAAGGCATCGCCACACCGATGTCAATGTTTCTGGAAACAATGAATGTTATGGATAAAGATACATGAAATTGGAGAAAGGGGAATGATGATAGGAGTAAGGAATTGATGATGCAGAAAATTGAATGAACAGAATCGTGATTCTCATTGTTGTAGTTCCAATTTGAGGTTTTGTGATCCTCACAAGGTCTATTTTGAATAGGCTCACACATAAACTTGATCAAGAACATACAAGTTATTGCGAATCCCAATGGAGTTTTCTTATCCCAAACAAAATCATTAATATAATTTTGTCTAAAAAAAAACAAAAATACCATGCGTTATCTTTATAATGAGCTTGAAAAAAAACGTATACAAGACCGCTTAAATGTTGAGAGATTCACATTAGAGTAGTAATTGTGTGTTTTTTCCCCGAGTTTCAATTGCAATAATAGGGATGTCGTGAACAACATACTAAGTGATTGAGAGGCCAATGAATGTTCCCAAATAATAATGAAATATTAGATACCAATGCTATAACCATGTCAGATTTGTCAACACGTTAGATGCTTTTAGAAAGATGGAATGTGTGATCATGAAGAACGAGAGATGACCTCGTTCCCTTGGGTTTGTTTGATATCTATTGTTTTCTCTGCAAAAATTCTCATTGAACCACACATTTCCACTGAATCGTGCTAATAAGTTTTCAATGCCATTGCATTTGCAACCATACTTAGCGGTCGAGAGGCCAACCAATATTCCCAAATAATAATAAAATATTAGATACCAATACTATAGACATGTTAGATTTGTCAACACGTCAGATGCTTTGAGAGAGATAAAATACGTGATCGCGAAGAAAGAGAGATGACCTCATTTCCTTGGGTTTGGTTGATGTCTATTGGTTTCTCTTCAAAATTGCCATTGAATCACGCATTTGTAGTGGATTTTGATAATGAGTTTTCGATGCCATTGCAATTTACACATGTGACCCATGACTAATYGTTTTGGTCCTTTGCAAAGCCAAGRGAGGAGGAAAAGATAACAAAGGAAATCACATYGTGGCACGTGTGAGATCTGAACACATTAAGTATGGACATTAAATGTCATGCCAATTATCATTTCGACAACGATAAAAAAAAAAAATGCACATAACACACGAATTCAAGTGGGGATTCGTAAAGATAAGGTGTCCAAGCTTCTCTTGGAATCTTGTATTAAGTGACATCCAAAATGTTGGATATTCCAATACAGTGATAGGATTATATAGGCATCATCTTTGTGATGGATTTTCTGTTGTGGAAGGGTACACCATATCAAGGAATAGACGAGAGCCAACAAGAATAGAGATGATTTCAGTCTTTAGGCACCAAAGGCAAGTAATGGATGTTGAATGATGAATATTTTTCATGATTCACCT
>JASDQU010012631.1:10953-23519 GCA_032191745.1 Picea mariana
ATAGTCATCACCATGGGGTGGTCTTTGGTGAATGTAGTGAACACATTCCTGAACATTGTAAATCTGGTAAATTCTTGCATGCCTTTAGTTGTTGAAACATTTTCCTTTATTAACCCATGTAATATTATCATTTTAATCTAAACATATTTTGTTTGGATTTGGTTAGGTTTAAAATATTTATATTCCTATAATTAAATCAAGTTTTCTATATTAAAACTTGATTTTGGTATCCTTTTGTTTATGGATTGTGCAAGTTAATGTTGATTCTCCTGAAAAATGTGATATGGTGTTTCTCAAAATTGTGATATGGTGTTTCTCAAAATTGTCTGTAGCTTTGTTGTTAAGGAAGCACATTTTTTAGATCAAAAGGAAGCATCATAGATGACACCTTCAAATTACTCGTGACATAAAGTCATAGCATCCATAATCAGAGGGCTTCCCTTCTTCGTAGTGTTGAATATTGTAACGAGTGGTTCCACTCTTAAGTTTTGGTTCCTTCGTGTAGTACTTGTGTTCCTTAACCTCTTCAATGCCATCCTAATGTTTTTTTGTCAAGTATAAAAGAATAATTTCAAAGAACAAATTTCCAACAACAATTATGTGATGATTTGTTAAAATAATTTTACAATCCAACTTCTACAAGCTTCCTTTTAATATGAAAAATGGGTATTTTGTTTCAAATAAATATTATTTTCATTGATTTGATTTTTGGTTTTCACTATTCAAAAATTTTTGAACTAAAATTGTAGTGGCCAACTCATGGAAGTTTTCTTTCAACATGAAAATATTTTATATGTTTATGGATTGAATGCCTTGGCTTCTACACTAGTTTTTGATAATAAAATTATATAATCTTAAATATTAGTTTTTATCACTAGATGGATTAACAAATTTCATGAATTCTACTTTATTTCTCAACAATAATTTATTAATGTAATATAAAAGGTGAAGGGTTACTATATCCTGTCTTAATAGAAGCTAATTATGAAGTGTCCTAGGAACAACATACTTCTAAGAGGTAATAATACTAGTATTGACATAACATTATTATATTTCTTTCTAATACAAGTTCAAAGCCAACTCATGTTTTTAACCTTAGGGTTTGTTAGGGTTTCTTTATTTTTTAAATTTTTTTAGAAGCAAATCATAAAGTTTTGGAATTCTTTGATTTTTTTTATCTAATACAAGTACTTCAAATTTCTAGTATCTATGTTCAATCTACATTGGTACTTTATATTTCTAGTATCTATGTTAAATCCATATTGATACTCTAGGATATTTATGTTCATCACACATGGAGATTCTTAGAAGACATTCTTTGTAAGTTCCTTCAACTTCACATTGTTCATTCTCTTACTACCTTAAATTTATTAGAGTTCATGCCTACAAATTCCTAATATGTCTTAGGCACCCATTGTTATAGGAAAATTCCCCTATAGATAGGTGAATATACCCTTGGATTCTAGACCCCTAATACCAAGACAGAAACATACAAATGGACACTAATATCCCTATGAATTCAATTACCTAATCAGTAAGAGAAAGAGAAGGAAGAAAGTGTGATGCACCTTATTTCATGATTCGTCCTCGCTACCTCCAATATGAGCTTGATATCCAAACTCTTCAACACCACTCAATACCTGCAATGCAATGGACATAAAAAATACAAAGAAATCCTACTCTACTCTACAAGATTCGACTAATCAAATTCATCTATCAAGATCGACAATCATATGCAACAATACACAATCTTGAAGGGAATAGGCCAACTAATATTGATGAGAAATTTAAAGGGATACTTACTATCATGTATGGTGTTGCAACAACTTCCCCAAGTCCTCCTCGTACAACCCTTGCATGATTCTCCCAAGATCATAAGTTTGATATCCAAAAGCTTCGTCCTCTTCTCCATGGAAATCCCTCATTATAAAGGCTTTGGAGGCTTAACCACCATGGATAAGATCACTCATAATATCCACTAAAAAGGGATCTCTAAGGATTTTAGGGAGAAAATATATCTTCAAGGATTTTAGGGAGAAAAAATCTCTCAAGGATTTTAAGGAGGAAATATCTCTCAAGATCCAATAAATTAGGATTTTGGTTTGAGAAAATATCTCAACCATCCATGAGATTCTGAACCTCTCCTTGAAAATATGAAACTAAATGTGAAGTGGATTCTCACACTAAATTAATTTCCTTTTTATGAATATTAATAATTAATTCATGTGCACATGGTATTTTGACCTTCATAAAATATATTTCTCCTCCGCATTGACTAGGGATTGTGACAAATGTTATTTCATGGTGTCAATGTATGTGAAACTTTCATGACACTTGCGACACTTAGGGTGAGGTACTTAAGTGTGGAATTTTGGTGTGTAACAAATTCCCCCCCAAAGTGTGAAGTTAGAAGAGAAACTGATGGTTGAAACACTTTAGAATTATTCAATGCAAGGGCATGGAGTTGGAGAACCTGGAAGAAGATGCGAACAACCATCAAACTATATTAAGATATGTTCCATTTCCGAGGCATGCATACCTATGCTTGGAATGTGATATGACTCAAAGCACGGCCACCAACCAATACACTGTGGATCCATGCAAAATATTGATTAAAGATATGGCCACCAAAGATACAATGTGGATCCATGCCTCCATGACATGAACTGATCGTAGCCATGAAAACTACACAGTGGAGCTAAGAGATGATAAAACATAGCCACAGACCAATACAAAGTGGATCTATGTGACAATATATATATCCGTATGATCAAATGATCTTCTTCACAACCTGTGCAAATAAAATAAGAGAGTGAATGCTCAACCCAAGGTCGTCATCCTAATCCCGATGTGGTACGAATCTAGCCATGTGAATATATGATTTGATGTCGAACATGGTAGAAACCACTTGATTACCGGTCATTGAGGTAAACTGTTAACAAGTGCGAGGGAAATCACCAATGATGTCAATGAATCTGAAGTTACCCTACTACATTCCAGCAAATGTGAATAAATGATATGAGGTTGAACATTCATGAAATAATTCGATCAGAGGTCAATTATGTAAACCCACTATCAGAAGTGAGGAGGCCTGCCATTGAGGCATGCAGGTCCCAAGGTAATAACTGGTTTCTAAGTTTAATTCCCGGATGATGTGTTGAAGTCAATGGGAAAAGACTCGTCGAAGGAGGGCCTTGATGTATCCCCCATCATCGACACAAAACTGACACAAGAAAGTAATGTAAGATGGTGAATCAAATGAGTATGGATTGACACAGGAAATGTAAACTGGAAATACTATAGATGGATAGTTTGAAGTAAAACTTCCCTTGAACATGATGAGGCATGATAACTGACTTGACAACATTGATTTGACATGTACCAAAAAATGTAATGTGATGACAATAAGATAACTCTTCGACTGGACAAAAAAGTATGTCAACACATGGAATTAGTATGACTCAGAGAAAAGTGGATTACTCGACTATAAGACGAGATGCAAACACGTGCCATGTTCAAGGGAGAAAAAATATGCCATAAAGGATTCTCAAAAATGTGACCCATTTCCTTCAATTTTTCCCCCATGTTGGTTGATGTTGTAACCATGTAGGTTTCCCCCCAGTGAAAAATTGTTCTGAAACTGAAGGTTTCCACCCAGTTGAAGGTTGGCCTCCCATTTAAGATTGACCTCCAATGTAGGGAGTACTAATTTGTGATGTGTGATATGGTGTTTGAGTAGATTGTATAATCATGGTTGTGTGAAAGACATGACTGTTGTCCATTTGACCTATGGGACGACCAAGTAAAGCACTTAGCATGTGCATGTGTGGAAAAAATGAAGAAGGAATATTACTTGACTCATGTGCAATAGGAGATGAATGCGCAAGTGGTTGAGTCAGGGTCACCTGGGTCACCGATGTTTCTGGTAAAGAATAAGCACCAACAATATCAAATATGAGAGTTGCGAAAAAATATGAATTCCTAAGTCCTTCAGGAAAACCAAAAATTGATGGGTTCATGCCAAAGGATGGTGTAGTAGTTGAACCGGGAGGTAAATAGTAAGAAGAAAAGTAATCAACGTATCTCATGGACAGTGGATCAAAGAGTGTTTGGCCAAGTGGATCAGTAAAGGAAGGATTCACAAAATATGCCATTCTTTCTACAAAGTTTGGGATCAGTTTTTCAACGTGGTGGCCACTTCCAGGAGCGACACTCTCAATTTCAAAAGTGTGATCTATGATCATTGCTTTGTAAGAAAGATTATGTTGTGGCTATTGAGTGCTGGGTTCCATACCTTGTATACTATAAAGATTCCAATCCTAAGGCTGACTATGAAAAATAAAAGCAATCAACCAAGCAACAACATATTTAAGGATATTTAGAAGACGGGATATCAAGCCGCCAACAAAGAAGTCAGAAGTAGTTACCCCGACCTCCACATAACAATTCTTCTTGGTGCAAGCAACCCTCTCTTTCGCAGGATCACCCTCCAAGGGAACTAAGAGTGTGATATGACATCTGCCACAGGTACCATGGGAATCCCCCCATAATCACCTTTGTAGATACTTAGGAAAGGCCACTAATGTTACCAACTTGTAGTCAGCCTCCGGGGGGTAAATTCGACATTCAATATTGAATGTATGGGCAGGATATCAATGTACGAAGTGCTTCAAGAGAATTGAATACAAGTGGACCGGTAGGACTCTAGAGGACCCCGAATGGATTCAGAGTTCACGAAGCACTGAGGCCAAATGAAACCAATGGTTTCTCAATAATATCCCCCAATATATGATCTTTTCGCAACAATTGGTTAAGCTTTGGAGGGGTAATCTATGTTTCTCTCCTGCATGCGACCTCGTGTTTATCCCCTGTGTGAGAGGGGGTTCCCATATATGCTTATACGAAATTTGGACTTAAACATTCTTTAGTGTTTCATAGTCTCTTTAGTAGTCTTGAAAAATTTACTCACTTCACCTAGTCCAAAGACCCTAATCCTAAGCTATTGTTGGTGTGTTAAAAACAAAAAGTATTCGAGTTGATTTTATTAGTGCATGGTTGATTTTAATGGATTTTAACTCAAAGGGTTCACAAAGATGAAACTGATGATGTGTAAGAGACTCGACTCTAATAGAATGCAAAAGAATGATATGCAATTATTTATTTCGATGAATTCTACGTATGGGAAGGAGAAGAGTTCTATTCTTCTTAACCACAAGAAAGCACTCAAAAAAATGCAACTTTAAATTTCTTGGATCAATATAATTCCAAATGACCAAGAAAATGTTTCTGAAAACTGAAATGTGCATGAAAAACTAACTCTTTTTCCAAACATAAACCAAATCAAGCTTCCTAATGAATGCAAAATTTCTTTGTTTGATTAACTATGCAAGGAGATATGCAAACTTTTTGCTTCTTTAGCTTTTAGATGAAAAGAGATTGATGCAAAGAAATATGAAGAAAAAATAAATCATACAAGCACACTCAAAGTGATGAGAACTGAAAGAAAACAACGTTCAATCAATAACTCAATGATGAAAACGAGAAACAAAACAAACACATGAAAAACTTCAAATGATGAGAAACAAGAAACAAAAATCAAGCTAGGTTGTCATAAGAGTCTTAATCATCCGAAAAGATATATGATTCAAATGAATACAAGAAGGCTCAAAACCAAGAAACCTTTGCAAACCTTAGTTGATAAACAGTCTTAAGCAGTTAAGCAATCTGAAAGCTTTAGATATGAAGATCACATAAACTCAAAAGGAAAAAAAACCAAGGGAGTTTGTTAACCCCAGGGTACCACAACTAAGAGAACATTTTCAAACTCAAGGGATAAACAAAAATGAATGCTATATGGCTAAATCTTAGCAAAACAAAGTCTAGAATGTTCAAAGTTCTCTGAGCAAAAATTTATGCAAGATTAGACTGAGAAAAACTAAGCAAAAAGGGCAGAAATCACTAGAAAAGGAGGCTAGTGCAACTATTTCCAAGGGCACAGAGCGTTGTAGCGCTTTGATATACACTTAAGGGGAGAGATTATTGTATATCAACGCTCTGATATACATTATAGGGGAGTGCTAACCTTCCCAGAAACTCATAACAAGGGCTTAAAACTTAGAAACTTTTACCCAAAACTCCTAGAATTTTGTGAAATTTTCAATGAGAAGGAGAGAAAGACAAATATATCAGAAACAAAAAAATATAAATGATCTAAATGTGGGAAAAAGGCATAGAATATCCAAGAAAATACAATTCAATGTCCTTCCCTAGTGGATTCGCCAATTTCTGTTATAGGAAAATTCTCTTGCGGATAGGTGAATATCCCCTTGGATTCCATACCCCTAATACCAAGATAGAAACATACAAATGGACACTAATATCCCTATGAATTTAATTACCTAATCAGAAAGAGAAAGAGAAGGAATAAAGTTTGATGCACCTTATTTCGTGGTTCATCCTCACTGCCTCCAATCTGAGCATGATCTCCAAACTCTTCAACACCACTCGATACTTGCATTGCAATGGACAAAAAAAAGACAAAGAACTCCTACTCTATTCTACAAGATTAGACTAATCAAATTCATCTATCAAGATCGACAATCATATGCAACAATACACAATCTTGAAGGGAATAGGCCAAGTAATATTAATGATAACTTTAAAGAGATACTTACAATCATGGATGGTGTTGCAGCAGCTTCCCCAAGTCCTCCTCGTCCAGCCCTTGCACGATGCTCTCAAGATCATAAGTTTTATATCCAAAAGCTTCCTCCTCTTCTCCATGGAAATCCCTCATTATAAAGGATTTGGAGGCTTAACCACAATGGAGAAGATCACTCATAAGATCTACTAAAAAGGGATCTCCAAGGATTTTAGGGAGAAAATATCTCTTCAAGGATTTTAAGCAGGAAATATCTCTCAGGATCCACAAAATTAGGATTTTGGTTTGAGAAAATATCTCAACCATCCATGAGATTCTGAACCTCTCCTTCAAAATAGGAAACTAAATGTAAAGTGGATTCTCACACTAAATAAATTTCCTTTGTATGAATATTAATAATTAATTCATGTGCACATGTTATTTTCACCTTCATATAATATGTTTCTCCTCCACATTGACTAGGGATTGTGACAAATGTTCTTTCATGGTGTTAATGTATGTGATACTTTCATGAAACTTGCGACACTTGTGGTGAGGTAATTAAGTGTGGCATTTTGGTGTGTAACACCCATGCATTGACATTATTGCTTAATGCAATTTTAAATCCCATTAACCTATTTTTTTCATTTATGGGAAATAAAACAATTTCTTTATGAGATGCTTAGTGTTATTGGATTTATATGAACACTATCAAGGATTTCAATTTTCCTTTTCAATTCTTACAAGATTAGGGTTTTTTCTAATATAATTTCTTTCTTTGTGAGGTCTTTAAAGTTATTGTGATGAATTGAAGTCTATGAAATATTTCACTTTTCATCTTTTATTTTACAATAGATTAAGGCTTTTTCCAATATGTGATTTTAAAAAACTTTATAGGAAATTTGAGATCCATGGAGGAACTCAAATACTCAACCAAAACTTTTCTCGACGAGCAAGTTTTTGAAAGCATTGATCCATGTTGTAATGTCCCCACTTTAATCCTCAATTTGATTAATTCTTAATGTATATATAATGTGTGGCTATGGCCAAAGCGATGTATATGTGAAATATATTTCTAAGTTTTAATAATAAAAATGTTATGCTAAATGCTAAGGGGATATGGACAAATATGGGGCCTAAATTAATCCACAATAGAGGAGAGGGTCTAAGAGAATGTCTAAGAGAGGGACCCAAGGGGAAATTACCCATTTCTATTAATTCCACTCACATTCCTAAATTTTATTATCATTATGTATTAAACTCTATTTTTTTTTGAGTGTCCCCAAATCCAATCATTGAATGCATGTAAGAGGGTGGGTGTAAGGAGTCACGCCACATAGTTATTGGGATCATGGGGGTTGAGTACAATCAACTTGGGGAAGTGTGTGAGTCAGACAAGCAAACCAAAGGAGAGGAAATTCGTATGGGCAGTTACAACAATTTTACAGAATTCGTTTTTGGGGCATGAACAACAAGAAAAGAACAAGAAAAAGAGCTGGGAGGTGGAGCATCATTGGAGGGAAATTTTTTGAGAATGTTGGAGCATTTTTGGAGAAATTGTGGAGTTGAAGAATGAAGATCCAGGTTGTTAGGCTTGAAGAGTGAACTCATGTGTGAGTTGCACTGTAACAACAAGTGGTTGTTGGTAGTTTTCCTAGCAATGAGCTTCCTAGCTGAGAGATTCTCTATTACCTGTGCTAGAGAGACCCTGATAAATGAATGGGGTGCCTGAAGGATTGAGATCAATGAAGGGGTACATTCCTTGGTTTTGGCAGGTCGATAATAAGAGAGCTGGTGGAAAATTGGGATAGATGTAGGAGAATACCAATGGGTTGTGGGGTTTTTTAAGCTATGAGTGGACAATGAGAGACCACTCTCTTTTATGGATTGCTAGCCTCAGATCAGGGTTGATTTGTTCTTGATATTTGGAAAAAGAAGTCCATGGTTGTGTGGAACGTATGTCCCAAGCAACTAGTTGCATAATTGTTTATAAATGATAAGGGGTTTTATCTTGCTTATGTTTGTATTATGATTTTATTTGTTGTGCATTAACTTTGTAATTGAGAATGATTTATGTGTTGTTGTAATAAGTTATTTACTACATTCACGTGTGATGTTAGCATGTTGTAGATGCATCTAAGTTTATATGTAATTTGCAGCTAATAGGCTACATGAAATCAGTTAGTTAGCTGAAAATTTCTGTTTATGAATTTTTCTGCACGTAATGGACCTCAACAGGGTTGGGGGCCATTACAATATGGCAGAAGAGCTTCCGGTTCAAACATAGGGCTTGTATGGGCTAGGAACTAGTGCAAATTGGGAAAATTTATTGTTGCATATTTCAGTTTGTGCGAATATGGGGAAAAATGGAGGAATGAGAGAGAAATCCCAAATTTGTGAGGCAAAATTTGAGTTTAATGACTCATAACTGTCTAAGAGGTTTAATGACTAGAATATGCAGGTGGCAGAGTTGAATTCAACTTGGAATGGTCAAATTTCATGTTTTAATGGCCATTGTAGAGTTGTAGAAAGTTTGGTGAATCGTTGGTTGAAATTGTGTTTGATCTCGCGATCAATGACCAAGATTCACTTTAATAAATTTAAAATTTTATAAGTTTTTGTTCATTTGGAAGGTTGAGCAGATCAATGGCCGAGAATCATTTTCGGTGGTTGGGAAAATGAAATAGATTGACGGTTTGGATTCATATTGACTGTTGGAAGGTTGGGGTCAATCGACGATCATGATCATCTTGTCTTGGAGATCGACGACCTAGATTCATCGGACATTGGTTGAAATTTTTTCTAATTTTTGGAGTTGGCCAAAGGAAATCCCTGATGACCGATGGTCAGGTGAACCGGATTGGTGAACTGTTTGGTCACCAATGAAAATCATCGATGGTTGGGTCAAACAGATTGGAAAAGTGTTTTGTTTCCAACAAAAATGTAACATCTCGTTATACTGATCACACTTATATTGACTTATTCTTTGAGGACACTTGCGTGCAAGTGATTCGGTTATGGTACATTATGATTTCGTTTTGATTATGAGTTATATATGATGCTGATGATGTATTGTGATTTATTGTTACTTTCAGATGTATATGTATTGAAAGATATTATTGACAAGTTCTCCTGAGTGTGTAGGACACATTACAGGTTATGGATGTTGATGGAATCAATGGACTTCCTTGGAATCCGGACTGAGTCAGGGAGTGAATTGCATTTTGTTTGAGTATTTCATTTTATGCACATGTGATATATGATTGATTACAATATGATTTATGTTTATGGATTATTGAGACTGTTAATTGTTAGTGGATGTAGACTCGAAAATTCTTTCTAATATGACTCGCATAAGGAGTAAAGGGGTCATGCACATAAACCATACATTAGAGGGAGAGGTGTGGTAGCGTCCCTGTCACAACCTAATATCACTCTCTCCATGACCTAAACGCATGGTTAATGATTACCACGTTATGAGAGGTCCATGGTGTCGTGAGGGTGGACTAAGAGAATCACTCATTAATCATTCTAAGGGGCATGCAATAAGCAAGAATCCTTATTCCTTATACAACCCTTAGTCTCTCACAAGGTCGACCGGATGGAGTGTTGACTCCAAGGGTCGAACAAACTTCCAAAACCAGTCAAAGGCGAGTGACACCCTTGGAGCATGGAGGTGTGTCTTGAAGGGAACATCATGTAATTAAACATGAGTCAATAAATCTAGGTGGCCTAGAAAACATTAAAATGTTTAGACCTTATTAGAATAAAATATTGATTAGTCAGTAAATTATAAAGTTAAAAGCCTAATAAGGGTCTAAGCCTAAGTTTGAGTCTAATTTTAATTAAGGGACTAAATAAATTAAAGATAATTGAGATAAAATCAAATTGTAGGAAAAAGGGGAATACAAATTTAAAGGTTGGGTAAAAGGCACATGTGTACATGAAAATAATAAAAGGGATTTTTAAAATAGAAAGAAATTAAAACATGAGAAAATAGGTGTAGACATAGAATGGTATCTTGAGTCAATGTACCACTAAGTCTAACTAAAAGAAGAATCCTAAACCAACTCAAACTAAGATCTAGTTATGGGACACTCATTAACTGGGAATTTGGGGAACTGAGAGACATCTAAGAGAGAAAAAAATAGGAACACATTGGGGAATGTGAGGGAAAATGGTTTTTTTAATAAAATAAAAAGGATAATTACTTGTGCAACTTGGGAAGAGCGTGACAAGTGTCTGGGTGAATAATCTTAATTAAATTAATTAAAAATTTAATTATTTGTGCATGAGGACATGTTCCATTGGGGATTTTTCTATAAAATAATTGAGAGAAAGAGAGAGGGGACTCACTTTTCTTGGCATTGTTATGATGCCAAAATTTTGTTGACTGTGTTTTACTTGTGAGAGTTGGGATACCAAGCTTGTGGAAAGAGTGGAAGCTCTTCCTTGTGAGTCAAGTTTGGGTGCTATTGAAATTATGGTTTTGTGCTTGGCCCCTTTGTGGCTCGGGGGGCTACGGGGGAAGAAGAGTACCCCTAGCATTGACTGGGAGGTACCAGTGAATTTTTCGATTAGCAAGATTAAATATGAAGTTGCACAAATTCGTGTTCAAGTGGAATCATCATAATCTTTCAACCATCTTGGATACAATATTTTATGTGTATATTGTTAATTATTGTGTTAGATCTTATAGTAAAGAAATTCAGTGAAATTAATTGATCATTGATGTAGAAATGTTATTGAACAAAACACATTTTTATATGTCAATCTGCTGCCAAAAATAGTTGCTCGAGACCCTTGTCAATGGTCCTTGTTTATATAGAAATTTTTATGCGCAATAAAAATGGGTATTCTTATTTTTATGGATAATCGTTCTTCAGTTATCTTATTGAGATTTGATTTAAATAAAAATCTACTGTGTATTTAGACAATGGACATTCTAATTTTCATCGATAGTCATTCTTGATGTCAGTAGAACACCTTACATGATTGTAGTAGATGGTGAACTAAGTTGTTTGATGTAAAATATTAGGAAGGAATTGTTGTATTTATTTTCCAAATTGGATTTTACTCTAGAATCCGTTGTAAGATTATAATAGTTTATGCATATAATATGTAATGTTATGCTTAGTGTTATAAATTTTATGCTGAGTAATAATTTAATGGAAGGATGAACCATGTACGACTAGACAATTATCACTTACTGACAACGATCTGGATTATATTAGTTTTATATTAAATTGTGAGTTGTGTACGAATTAACACATGTGCAAACACATTTTAGGAAAGGATATGTCTTTCAATGGATTGTTGTAAATCCATTCCTTCAACATCGTACTGTGCTTGTATGATGATGATGATTAACGTCCACTAAGACCTAATTGGTCTATCAGACCTTAAGAGGGTAAGTGATTACTTGTGATTCTTTAGAATTTGGTTTCTGTGCTCGAAAAGCATTAAGAGAATCTTTCCAAGATCACCATACTTTTGTTGAGTTAAGAGGTTAGGAAGGTTGGTGGTGTGATCAATATTTTGAAAATAAGATCTAATATGGGTATAGGCTGGACAATCTAAGAGAAAGTGCTTTTCATCTTCAACCTTCTTAGTGTCACAAAGGTGACACACTCTTTCATCCCATGGCATTTTAGGAATTGACCAACGCTCAATTTCACTATGGAGCTCATGAGAATTTGTTCTTATCTTAGCAATGCTTATTTTTTTCTATACACTTGGCAAAACAGATAGATAATTTTGATCTTCTAGATTAGGGTTGATTAAATCTTTATAATACCTTTAGTTTTCTTTTTTTCTCTAACTCTTTATCACACCACATTTTTTCTTTAAATTTTGATTTGACATTTTTTTTAATAGTATTTTTATTCTGCAAAATGGTTTCTTCCATGATTCCCCAATAGTTTAG
>JASDQU010012631.1:30835-47765 GCA_032191745.1 Picea mariana
ATAGTCATCACCATGGGGTGGTCTTTGGTGAATGTAGTGAACACATTCCTGAACATTGTAAATCTGGTAAATTCTTGCATGCCTTTAGTTGTTGAAACATTTTCCTTTATTAACCCATGTAATATTATCATTTTAATCTAAACATATTTTGTTTGGATTTGGTTAGGTTTAAAATATTTATATTCCTATAATTAAATCAAGTTTTCTATATTAAAACTTGATTTTGGTATCCTTTTGTTTATGGATTGTGCAAGTTAATGTTGATTCTCCTGAAAAATGTGATATGGTGTTTCTCAAAATTGTGATATGGTGTTTCTCAAAATTGTCTGTAGCTTTGTTGTTAAGGAAGCACATTTTTTAGATCAAAAGGAAGCATCATAGATGACACCTTCAAATTACTCGTGACATAAAGTCATAGCATCCATAATCAGAGGGCTTCCCTTCTTCGTAGTGTTGAATATTGTAACGAGTGGTTCCACTCTTAAGTTTTGGTTCCTTCGTGTAGTACTTGTGTTCCTTAACCTCTTCAATGCCATCCTAATGTTTTTTTGTCAAGTATAAAAGAATAATTTCAAAGAACAAATTTCCAACAACAATTATGTGATGATTTGTTAAAATAATTTTACAATCCAACTTCTACAAGCTTCCTTTTAATATGAAAAATGGGTATTTTGTTTCAAATAAATATTATTTTCATTGATTTGATTTT
This sequence comes from Picea mariana, assembly GCA_032191745.1. Taxonomy (NCBI): domain Eukaryota; kingdom Viridiplantae; phylum Streptophyta; class Pinopsida; order Pinales; family Pinaceae; genus Picea; species Picea mariana. The sequence goes on from JASDQU010012631.1 coordinate 31,545, forward strand.
TGGTTTTCACTATTCAAAAATTTTTGAACTAAAATTGTAGTGGCCAACTCATGGAAGTTTTCTTTCAACATGAAAATATTTTATATGTTTATGGATTGAATGCCTTGGCTTCTACACTAGTTTTTGATAATAAAATTATATAATCTTATATATTAGTTTTTATCACTAGATGGATTAACAAATTTCATGAATTCTACTTTATTTCTCAACAATAATTTATTAATGTAATATAAAAGGTGAAGGGTTACTATATCCCGTCTTAATAGAAGATAATTATGAAGTGTCCTAGGAACAACATACTTCTAAGAGGTAATAATACTAGTATTGACATAACATTATTATATTTCTAATACAATTTCAGAGCCAACTCATGTTTTTAACCTTAGGGTTTCTTTATTTTTTAAATTTTTTTAGAAGCAAATCATAAAGTTTTGGAATTCTTTGATTTTTTTTTATCTAATACAAGTACTTCAAATTTCTAGTATCTATGTTCAATCTACATTGGTACTTTATATTTCTAGTATCTATGTTAAATCCACATTGATACTCTAGGATATTTATGTTCATCACACATGGAGATTCTTAGAAGACATTCTTTGTAAGTTCCTTCAACTTCACATTGTTCATTCTCTTACTACCTTAAATTTATTAGAGTTCATGTCTACAAATTCCTAATATGTCTTAGGCACCCATTGTTATAGGAAAATTCCCCTACGGATAGGTGAATATACCCTTGGATTCTAGATCCCTAATACCAAGACAAAAACATACAAATGGACACTAATATCCTTGTGAATTCAATTACCTAATCAGAAAGAGAAAGAGAAGGAAGAAAGTGTGATGCACCTTATTTTGTGATTCGTCCTTGCTACCTCCAATATGAGCTTGATATCCAAACTCTTCAACACCACTCAATACCTGCAATTCAATGGACATAAAAAATACAAAGAAATCCTACTCTACTCTACAAGATTCGACTAATCAAATTCATCTATCAAGATCGATAATCATATGCAACAATACACAATCTTGAAGGGAATAGGCCAACTAATATTGATGAGAAATTTAAAGGGAAACTTACTATCATGTATGGTGTTGCAACAACTTCCCCAAGTCCTCCTCGTACAACCCTTGCATGATTCTCCCAAGATCATAAGCTTAATATCCAAAAGCTTCATCCTCTTCTCCATGGAAATCCCTCATTATAAAGGATTTGGAGGCTTAACCACCATAGATAAGATCGCTCATAATATCCACTAAAAAGGGATCTCCAAGTATTTTAGGGAGAAAATATCTCTTCAAGGATTTTAGGGAGAAAATATCTCTCAAGGATTTTAAGGAGGAAATATCTCTCAAGATCCAATAAATTAGGATTTTGGTTTGAGAAAATATCTCAACCATCCATGAGATTCTGAACCTCTCCTTGAAAATATGAAACTAAATGTGAGGTGGATTCTCACACTAAATTAATTTCCTTTTTATGAATATTAATAATTAATTCATGTGCACATGGTATTTTGACCGTCATAAAATATATTTCTCCTCCGCATTGACTAGGGATTGTGACAAATGTTCTTTCATGGTGTCAATGTATGTGAAACTTTCATGACACTTGTGACAATTAGGGTTAGGTACTTAGGTGTGGAATTTTGGTGTGTAACAAATTCCCCCCCAAAGTGTGAAGTAAGAAGAGAAACTGATGGTCGAAACACTTTAGAATTATTCAGTGCAAGGGCATGGAGTTGGAGAACCTGGAAGAAGATGCAAACAACCATCAAATAATATTAATATATGTTCCATTTCTGAGGCATGCATACCTATGATTGGAATGTGATGTGACTCAAAGCACGAACACCGACCAATACACTGTGGATCCATGCAAAATATTGATTAAGGATATGGCCACCAAAGATACAATGTGGATCCATGCCTCCATGACATGAACTGATCGGAGCCACGAAAACTACACAGTGGAGCTATGAGATGATAAAACATAGCCACAGACCAATACAAAGTGGATCTATGTGACAATATATATATCAGTATGATCAAATGATCTCCTTCACAACCTGGGCAAAGAAAATAAGAGAGTGAATGCTCAACCCAAGGTCATCATCCTAATCCCGATGTGGTACTAATCTAGCCATGTGAATATATGATTTGATTTCGAACATGGTAGAAACCACTTGATTACCAGTCATTGAGGTAAACCGTTAACAAGTGCGAGGGAAATCACCAATGATGTAAATGAATTTGAAGGTACCCTACTACATTCCAGCAAATGTGAATAAATGAGATGAGGTTGAACATTCATGAAATAACTTGATCAGAGATCAATTATGTAAACCCACTATCAAAAGTGAGGAGGCCTACCATTGAGGCATGCAGGTCCCAAGGTAATAACTAGTTTCTAAGTTTAATTCCCAGATGATGTGTTGAAGTCAATGGGAAAAGACTCGTCGAAGGAGGGCCTTGATGTATCCCCCATCATCGACATGAAACTGACACAGGAAAGTAATGTAAGATGGTGAATCGAATGAGTACGGATTGACACGGGAAATGTAAACTAGAAATACTATAGATGGATATTTTGAAGTAAAACTTCCCTTGAACATGATGAGGCATGATAACCGACTTGACAACATTGACTTGACGAGTACCAAAAAATGTAATGTGACGACAATAAGATAACTCTTCGACTGGACAAAAAAGTATGTCGACACATGGAATTAGTATGAATCAGAGACAAGCGGATTACCCAACTATAAGACGAGATGCAAATAGGTGCCATGTTCAAGGGAAACAAAATATGCCATAAAGGATTCTAAAAAATGTGACCCACTTCCTTCAATTTTTCCCCCGTGTTGGTTGATGTTGTAACCATGTAGGTTTCCCCCTAGTGAAAAATTGTCCTGAAACTGAAGGTTTCCACCCAGCTGAAGGTTGGCCTCCCATTTAAGATTGACCTCCAATGTAGGGAGTGATAATTTGTGATGTGTGAGATGGTGGTTGAGTAGATTGTATAATCATGGTTGTGTGAAAGACATGACTGTTGTCCATTTGACCTATGGGATGACCAAGTAAAGCACTTAGCATGTGCATGTGTGGAAAAAATGAAGCAGGAATATAACTTGACTCATGTGCAATAGGAGATGAATGCGCAAGTGGTTGAGTTAGGGTCACCGATGTTTCTAGTAAAGAATAAGCACCAACAATATCAAATATGAGAGTTGCAAAAAAATATGAATTCCTAAGTCCTTCAGGAAAACCAAAAGTCGATGGGTTCATGCCAAAGGATGGTGTAGTAGTTGAACCGGGAGATAAATAGTAAGAAGAAAAGTAATCAACGTATCTCATGGACGGTGGATCAAAGAGTGTTTAGCCAAGTGGATCAGTAAAGGAAGGATTCACAAAATATGCCAATCTTTCTATGAAGTTTGGGATCAGTTTTTCAACGTGGTGGCCACTTCCAGGAGCGACACTCTCAGTTTCAAAAGTGTGATCTATGATCACTACTTTGTAAGAAAGATTATGTTGTGGTTATTGAGTGCTGGGTTCCATACCTTGTATACTGTAAAGATTCCAATCCTAAGGCCGACTATGAAAAATAAATAAACATACTCCTATGAAAAATAAAAGCAATCAACCAAGAAACAACATATTTAAGGATCTTCAGAAGACAGGATATCAAGCCACCAACAAAGAAGTTAGAAGTAGTTACCCCGACCTCCACATAACAATCCTTCTTGGTGCAAGCAACCCTTGCTTTCGCGGGATCACCCTCCAAGGGTACTGAGAGTGTGATATGACATTTGCCACAGGTACCATGGGAATGCCCCCACAATCACCTTTGTAGATACTTAGGAAAGGCCACTAATGTTACCAACTTGCAGTTAGCCTCCGGGGGGTACAATCGACATTCAATATCGAATGTATGGGCAGGATATCAAAGTAAAAAGTGCTTCAAGAGAATTGAAGACAAGTGGACTGGTAGGACTCTAGAGGACCCCGAATGGATTCAGAGTTCACAAAGCACTGAGGCCAAATGAAACCAATGGTTTCTCAATAATATCCCCCAATATACGATCTTTCCGCAATGATTGGTTAAGCTTTGGAGGGGTAATCTATGTTGCTCTCCTGCATGTGACCTCGTGTTTATCCCCTGTGTGAGAGGGGGTTCCCAGATATGCTTATATGAAGTTTGGACTTAAACATTCTTTAGTGTTTTATAGTCTCTTTAGTAGTCTTGGAAAATTTACTCACTTCACCTAGTCCAAAGACCCTAATCCTAAGCTATTGTTGGTGTGTTAAAAACAAAAAGTATTCGAGTTGATTTTATTAGTGCATGGTTGATTTTAATGGATTTTAACTCAAAGGGTTCACAAAGATGAAAATGATGATGCGTAAGAGACTCGACTCTAATAGAATGCAAAAGAATGATATGCAGTTATTTATTTCGATGAATTCTACATATGAGAAGAAGAAGAGTTCTATTCTTCTTAACTACAAGAAAGCACTCAAAAAAATGCAACTTTAAATTTATGGGATCAATATAATTCCAAATGACCAAGAAAATGTTTCTGAAAACTGAAATGCGCATGAAAAACTAACTCTTTTTCCAAACATAAACCAAATCAAGCTTCCTAATGAATGCAAAATTTCTTCATTTGATTAACTATGCAAGGAGATATGCAAACTTTTCACTTCTTTAGCTTTTAGATGAAAAGAGATTGATGCAAAGAAATATGAAGAAAAAAGAAATCATATAAGCACACTCAAAGTGATGAGAACTGAAAGAAAACAAGGTTCAATCAATAACCCAATGATGCAAAAGAGAAACAAAACAAACACATGAAAATCCTCAAATGATGAGAAACAAGAAACAAAAATCAAGCTAGGTTGTCATAAGAGTCTTAATCATCCAAAAAGATATATGTTTCAAATGAATACAAGAAGGCACAAAACCAAGCAACCTTTGCAAACCTTAGTTGATGAATAGTCTTAAGCAGTTAAGCAATATGAAGGCTTTAGATATGAAGATCACATAAACTCAAAAGGAAAAAAAACCAAGGGAGTTTGTTAACCCCAGGGTACCACAACTAAGAGAACATTTTCAAACTCAAGGGATAAAAAAAAAATGAATGCTATATGGCTAAATCTTAGCAAAACAAAGTCTAGAATGTTCAAAGTTCTCTGAGCAAAAATCTATGCAAGATTAGACTAAGAAAAACTAAGCAAAAAGGGCAAAAATCACTAGAAAAGGAGGCTAGTGCAACTATTTCCAAGGGCACAGAGCATTGTAGCGCTTTGATATACACTTAAGGGGAGAGATTATTGTATATCAACACTCTGATATACACTATAGGGGAGTGCTACCCTTCCCAGAAACTCATAACAGAGGCTTAAAACTTAGAAACTTTTACCCGGAACTCCCAGAATTTTGTGAAATTTTCAATGAGAAGGAGAGAAAGACAAATATATCAGAAACAAAAAATATAAATGATCTAAATGTGGGAAAAAGGCATAGAATATCCAAGAAAATACAAGTCAATGTCCTTCCCCAGTGGATTCGCCAATTTCTGTTATAGGAAAATTCTCCTGCGGATAGGTGAATATCCCCTTGGATTCCATACCCCTAATACCAAGACAAAAACATATAAATGGACACTAATATCCCTATGAATTTAATTACCTAATCAGAAAGAGAAAGAGAAGGAAGAAAGTTTGATGCACCTTACTTCGTGGTTCATCCTCGTTGCCTCCAATCTGAGCATTGGAAGAATGAGAAAGAAATCCCAAATTTGTGAGCCAAAATTTGAGTTTAATGACTCATAAATGTCTAAGAGGTTTAATGACCAGAATATGCAGGTTGCAGAGTTGAATTCAACTTGGAATGGTCGAATTTCATGTTTTAATGGCCATTGTAGAGTTGCAGAAAGTTTGGTGAATCATCGGTTGAGATTGTGTTTGATCTCGTGATCAACAACCAAGATTCACTTTAATAAATTTAAAATTTTATAAGGTTTTGTTCGTTTGGAAGGTTGAGCAGATCAATGGCCGAGAATCATTTTCGACGGTTGGGAAAATGAAATAGATCAACGGTTTGGATTCATCTTGACTGTTGGAAGGTTGGGGTCAATCGACGGTCATGATCATCTTGTCTTGGAGATCGACGACCTAGATTCATCGGACATTGGTTGAAATTTTTTCTAAATTTTGGAGTTGGCCAAAGGAAATTCCCGATGACCGATGGTCGGGTGAACCAGATTGGTGAACTATTTGGTCACCAATGAAAATCATCGATGGTCGGGTCAAACAGATNCGTTGGCCAAAGGAAATTCCCGATGACCGATGGTCGGGTGAACCAGATTGGTGAACTATTTGGTCACCAATGAAAATCATCGATGGTCGGGTCAAACAGATTGGAAAAGTGTTTTGTTTCCAACAAAAATGTAACATCTCGTTCTACTGATCACACTTATATTGACTTATTCTTTGAGGACACTTGCGTGAAAGTGATTCAGTTATGGTACATTACGATTTCATTTTGATTATGAGTTACATATGATGATGATGATGATGTATTGTGATTTATTGTTACTTTCAGATGTATATGTATTGAAAGATATTATTGACAAGCTCTCCTGAGTGTGCAGGACACATTATAGGTTATGGATGTTGATGGCATCAATGAAATTCCTTGTAATCTGGACTAAGTTAGGGAGTGAATTGCAATTTGTTTGAGTATTTCATTTTACGCACATGTGATATATGATTGATTACAATATGATTTAAGTTTATGGATTATTGAGACTGTTAATTGTTAGTGGATGTAGACTTGAAAATTCTTTCTAATCTGACTCCCATAAGGAGTAAAGGGGTCATGCACATAAACCATACATTTGAGGGAGAGGTGTGGTAGCATCCCTGTCACAACCTAATATCACTCTCTCCATGACCTGAACGCATGGTTAATGATTACCACATTATGAGAAGTCCATGGTGTCGTGAGGGTGGACTGAGAGAATCACTCACGAATCATTCTAAGGGGCATGCAATAAGCAAGAATCCTTATTCCTTAGACAACCCTTAGTCTCTCACAAGGTCGATCGGATGGAGTGTTGACTCCAAGGGTCGAACAAACTTCCAAAACCAGTCAAAGGCAAGTGGCACCCTTGGAGCATGGAGGTGTGTCTTGAAGGGAACATCATGTAATTGAACATGAGTCAATAAATCTAGGTGGCCTAGAAAACATTAAAATGTTTATACCTTGTTAGAATAAAATATTCATTAGTCAGTAAATTATAAAGTTAAAAGCCTAATAAGGGTCTAAGCCTAAGCTTGAGTCTAAGTTTAATTAAGGGACTAAATAAATTAAAGATAATTGAGATAAAATCAAACCGTAGGAAAAAGGGGAATACAAATTTAAAGGTTGGGTAAAAGGCACATGTGTACATGAAAATAATAAAAGCGATTTTTAAAATAGAAAGAAATTAAAACATGAGAGAATAGGTGTAGACATAGCATGGTATCTTGAGTCAATGTACCACTAAGTCTAACTAAAATAAGAATCCTAAACCAACTCAAACTAAGATCTAGTTATGGGACACTCATTAACTGGGAATTTGGGGAACTAAGAGACATCTAAGAGAGAAAAAAATAGGCACACATTGGGGAATGTGAGGGAAAATGGTTTTTTTAATAAAATAAAAAGGATAATTACTTGTGAAACTTGGGGAGAGCGTGACAAGTGTCTGGGTGAATAATCTTAATTAAATTAATTAAAAATTTAATTATTTTTGCATGAGGACATGTTCCATTGGGGATTTTTCTATAAAATAATTGAGAGAAAGAGAGAGGGGACTCACTTTTCTTGGTACTGTTATGATGCCAAAATTTTGTTGACTGTGTTTTACTTGTGAGAGTTGGGATACCAAGCTTGTGGAAAGAGTGGAAGCTCTTCCTTGCGAGTCAATTTTGGGTGCTATTGAATTTATGGTTTTGTGCTTGGCCCCTTTGTGGCTCGGGGGGCTACGGGGGAAGAAGAGTACCCCTAGCGTTGGCTGGGAGGTACCAGTGATTTTTTTGGTTAGCAAGATTAAATATGAAGTTGCACAAATTCGTGTTCAAGTGGAATCATCATCTTTCAACCATCTTGGATACAATATTTTATGTGTATATTGTTAATTATTGTGTTAGATCTTATAGTAAAGAAATTTAGTGAAATTAATTGATCATTGATGTAGAAATGTTATTGAAAAAAACACATTTTCATATGTTAATCTGCTGCCAAAAATAGTTGCTCGAGACCCTTGTCAATGGTCCTTGTTTATATAGAAATTTTTATGCGCAATAAAAATGGGTATTCTTATTTTTATGGATAATCGTTCTTCAGTTATCTTATTGAGATTTGATTTAAATAAAAATCTACTGTGTATTTAGATAATGGACATTCTAATTTTCATCAATAGTCATTCTTGAAGTCAGTAGAACACCTTACATGATTGTAGTAGATGGTGAACTAAGTTGTTTGATGTAAAATATTAGAAAGAAATTGTTGTATTTATTTTCCAAATTGGATTTTACTCTAGAATCTGTTGTAAGCTTATAATAGTTTCTGCATATAATATGTAATGTTATGCTTAGTGTTATAAATTTTATGTTGAGTAATAATTTAATGGAAGGATGAACCATGTACGACTAGACAATTATCACTTACTAACAATGATCTAGATTATATTAGTTTTATATTAAATTGTGAGTTGTGTACGAATTAACACAGGTGCAAACACATTTTAGGAAAGGATATGTCTTTCAATGGATTGTTGTAAATCCATTCATTCAACATCGTACGATGCTTGTATGATGATGATGATGATGATTAATGTCCACTAAGACCTAATTGGTCTATCAAACCTTAAGAGGGTAAGCGATTACTTGTGATCCTTTAGAATTTGGCTTCTGTGCTCGAAAAGCATTAAGAGAATCTTTCCAATATCACCATAATTTTGTTGAGTTAAAAGGTTAGGAAGGTTGGTGGTGTGATCAATATTTTGAAAATGAGATCTAATATGGGTATAGGCTGGACAATCTAAGAGAGTGCTTTTCATCTTCAACCTTCTTAGTGTCACAAAGGTGACACGCTCTTTCATCCCATGGCATTTTAGGAATTGACCAATGCCCAGTTTCACTATGGAGCTCATGAGAATTTGTTCTTATCTTAGCAATGCTTATTTTTTTCTATACACTTGGCAAAACAGATAGATAATTTTGATCTTCTAGATTATGGTTGATTAAATCTTTATAATACCTTTAATTTTCTTTTTTCCTCTAACTCTTTATCACACCACATTTTTTCTTTAAATTTTGATTTGACATTTTTTTTAATAGTATCTTTATTCTGCAAAATGGTTTCTTCCATGATTCCCCAATAGCTTATCCAAGATCGAGCGTCTTTATGCCATCCTCGCTTGAGTCGATGGTGGTTATGACTTGATTTTGAAGCAATTTTAGGTAGCCTCTTGTATTCCATGTTGTTTAACTTGTTCTTATACATTAGGTATCTAGTCATAGCCATGATCTCAATGGGGGAGAGGCTTGTTTCTACGAGGAGGATGGGATAGGGCGTATTTCCTTTAATTTTGAGATTATAGGTTATAAAATTAGTTTGTATTTGCTCTATCTTTCTCCAGGATTCACGAGAGATACTAAAACCCCATACTTCACATCCATAAAGAATAACAGGTGTAACAAGAGTCTCAAAGAGGAGTTTCTTCTTATCCCAACTCCAAAGATCAGGTGATTTACAATTGTTTTCAAGCCCATGATACGCTTTCCATCCCCTAATAATCCTTTTCTCAATGCTATAATTCCAATTGAGCTTGTGGTGAATATCAATTCCAAGATATTTGTATGAAGTCACTTCCTCCAAGTTGTTATTGTCGTATACAAAGGTATCATAAGAGATCTTATTAGATTTAATAATCATGACCTTAGTCTTATCAGTATTAACAATCATACCCATATTGGATCAATAATCCTTGAGGATTCTTAGTTGGTTTTCAAGATCATGGGGACTCCTTGCCATTAGAACAATATCATCAACATAAAGAAGAAGATTGATGACTATACCAGTGAGAGTAGGGCTGACACAACCTGCTTTTTCCAAGCATTCTTCTAACTTATCAATGTATATGCCAAAAAAGGGTAGGGGACAAGGGACAACCTTGTTTGACTCTGATATTGCAGTTAATCTCTTTTGACCAGCTCTCAATGTTTTTAAACTTATCAATAACGTTCTCATACATCCTTATTGCAGCAGCCCTCAACTTGAGAGGCACTTTTATCTCTTCCAACCTATTCCAAAGGTTTTTCCTAGGAACCATGTCAAAAGCTTTTCTAAAGTCAATAAAACAACAAAAAAGATTGGTTTTAGTATTGCGGAATTCCTCTGCAATGACCCTAAAGGTAACAAGATGGTCCACAGTTGAATGATATCTCCTAAACCTGGCCTGGCCTTTAGCTCTTTTACCGTGACTTTCTAGCCAAATGCTAATCTTATTTTCCAAAATAATTCCATAAAGCTTGGCTAAAATCGGGCTAATTACAGTGGTCCTATAATTAGAGGGAATGTTTTTATCCCCATTTTTAAAAATAGGAACAATGAGACTTTGTGTCCAGGGTTTAGGGAAGCCCTGCTTAACTTCTAAATTGAAGAGCTTGTGTATGTGAGGGATAAGGATTGACCCTCCGATTGTGTATACGTTTGTTTCCGTTCTCCTTCCTTCAAAATAAATAAAAATAGTAACAATGCCTACACCAAGAACTGAACCATTATATTTTAAATTACATGAAACCCTATAGGTTTATGATTGATATAAAGATGGAATTGGACTAATCGACCCGCTAGGTGACTTAAATTAATTGTTAACGGTAGTGTAACATGACTGTAAATTTATTAATTAATTACCAGTTAAGTCTTAAATGAAAATGAGATAGTTCATGTTGATTTTCGGTCTTTTCTTAACCAACTTATCGCAAACATAGATGAGTTTTCCTCTCTTGTCATATTTACCCAAAACCCTACTACCGTTGTTTAAATGTAAATGTGTAGATTTACAATTTTTTGTTCAATTCAAAGTACTCAATTTTCTTAGATCCTAGTCAAGGTTAGGATTGTAAAATCTTTTTCCTTTCGATAGACAGTAGAATTTTGTATTTTATTTACTTGAAATTCTCAAATTCTATACTTTTTTTCCACAGGAAAAGTTGCACTGATATATTCAAAAGAATATAATGTTTTACAAAAACAGTAATCAATTGACTACTACAGGGGGCCTGTGTAGTGATGTATGTTGCGCGCGGGTGTCAAGAAAATACAAAATAAAAGGATGCATCAGGCAGATTTTCAAAGTATACAATTTTATCGGCCATGAACTTTGTTACAAAGGTGATGCCAGCTGGTGTACTATGAGCAGCTTGTTGCCGATCATGTTTCCCTGTATTGCAATAATTTTGTGTCATTGAATTTGTGCGTCATGCCATTTATGGCAATTAGATATATATGACCAATTCATTTCAGGAATAGCGTTTGCCGAGTACGAAGTCAGTTCCTATATCAGTTAGAACTAAGGCTTTACTCCGAGTCTATTTGTGAGGTAAAATATTAGGTATTGCCGATAATATATTTTGTGCATCAATCTGGTGATTGAATTACATCACCGAAGCATTAACCATGACTTTTAAGTGTGTCCACTGCCCCAGTGTTATGTCCAAAGTCCAATGTGAGGTCCTAAGCCCCTGTATGATGTCCAAAGCCCCTATGTGAGGGCATAATGATCCATTCTTTGATTAGTGGACTGCCTGTTGATATCTAATACATAATTGTCGAGTAGCACAATTACTGATACAAAACAGAGTCTCAATGCCAATGGTGGATTCGGTGTCCTAGTGACTGTCACATCAGATTTTGAGCATGGTTGGGGGGCCTTCGTTACCATCCTCCCATCGGGCGATAGTTATGAGGCTGAGAGGCTGGGAAAGTGCCAGTTTTGATAGTTGATCTGCGATGGCATTTTCTTCTATGTAGATGTGAGAGGCAGAGAGGCTCTTGAAGAAACTTTTGGCTTCGATGGTTCTCTCTTTCCAGCATTCCAGAGCTGTTGATTGGAGGTCAGCCTTGTCATTTATCCAGTCAATAATGACTTTGGAATCTCCAAGAAGAAGCAAGTCATCGATGTTCAGCCTTTGAGCCAGAATTAGGGAAGCCCAAGCCCCCAAAAGTTTGGCTTTGGTGTTGGTTCCTTGTCCTCCATTGAGAGACCATCTATAGGAGGCATGAGAGCTGATATGAATGTGGCCTCCTGCCCCGCAAAGTGATCCACCTATTTGAGCTGCTCTGTCAAACCAGGCGATAGCTTTATCAAGGGGGAGAGTTGTAGAAGATCTGCGGACTTTCTGGGAAAAATTGGGTGGGGAAGGGTGGTCGGCTGCAGAAAGTATGAGGCTTGTCACCAAAATAACCGAGGGGGGTTTATCATCAAATATGGTAGCATTCCTTGTCAACCAAGCATTCCAACAGACCGTGGCTGGCAACGAGGGGTAGAGCTAGTGTTTTGAGCCTCATAAAATACATTAACAGATACCAGAGATTAAAAAAAAAGGAGTAATACTAGAAATTATAATCAACTTATGTACTATATATATAGTTAAGAGTATTTCTCACTAAGAATAAATTAAAGAATACAATAGTTAAGTAATTGATAAAATTGTTCTATATTATGAGAAGTGTTGGAACTGTTGTGATGTCACTAATTAAACCCTCAACGAATAACTACTTCCTTTCAATTTAAACATTACTAGATACAAAACTCGTCTAGGATAGGCCTTAAGTTAGCACACTAAAGAAAAAACGGGTCTAGGATTATTAAGGGCCCTGAATGGGTTTAACGAGAAATAATTTTTAAAACAAGGTTGTTGTGCTGACTTTGGTACGGTTGGGTATGCTAGTTAAGAAATTCTTACTAGTAGTTAAATTGTTTAAATACTTATTACATCTTCAATTTGTTTTGGATTTTGAGTTGTCAAAAATATTTTTTTGTTTCCCTCACTCCTTCGTAATAGAAGTTTAATTATCTAAAAGCTATAGTTGAATTGATAAGAGGCTAGGTGTAAATGATTGATCTATTTGTAAAATAAAAATGACTTTAAATAAATAATAATATCAAAATTGCCTTTTACATGAGAAATATACAAGGTGGTTACAAGAAATCATCGATGGCCGATGGTCAATGGTTAGGTTAGCTAGATTGGCGTAGTGTTTTGTTGCTAATGGAAATCATTGACGGTCAACAACTGATTGTTGGGTGTTGGACGATTCAATAAGGTGTTTGAGTCATCCAAGGAAAATGGATGATAGTCGGTGAAAGAAATAGGGTGATGATGTGTCTTGCCATGTCAACATCAATGTGTCATGCCACGTCAACAATTTCCACGTCAGTCAAGAAAAGGCCGATGGTCGATGGTCGTGTGTCAGATGAATTGGAGAAGTATTTTGTTAGTCAACATGGATTGTCGATGGTTGGGTCAGTCAATTTAGTGATGTGTCCCAAGTGTTTTCCAAGAAAAATAACCGATGGTTGGGCGTTGGGGAGATTCATGAATATGTTTGGTTTACAAAGAGAAACATCGATCAACTGATATTCAATGAAATTTGGATCAACGGTTCATATTGTATTAAGTTGCTAATCGACGGTGAAAATTGATTCGCGAGGTTTGGAAAGGTTTAGCGGATCAATGGTTGTTATCTCACCCGATTTTGAGATCAAAAAATCAGATTTAAAAGGATTTTACTACAGTGAAACAATTATTTTTATCTGAAATGTTCCATATTTTTTGGGTTTTTAAAGGTCTCGAACTTGCAGGGCATTTTTGAGGCCCTAAATGACATTTTTAGGCAATCAAAAACCACAAGAATAAAGTGTACCAAGGTATGGTTTGTCTTTGCAACTCAAAATAAAGAACTTAGAGAGATCTATCCAATAAGATATTCCAAGTGCAAAATAGAGCTCATATGAGAAAGTTACAACTGAAACAGTGAAGGTAAAATGTTGGAACTAGTTTACTTCTAGAGGGCATAACTCCTTGCTCAGAAGTTTGTTTGGAGCTCAGGAGTAGTCTATGGAAATATTATGAACCATAGAACACAACCATTGATCCAGATTTAGAATTTGGGTATGCAAAAATTCATTGGGAGAGAAAGAAGACACATGTAGCACACAAGGAAAAATTGAGAAAAACGATCAAAACGTCTTCGGACCATAACTTTCAGACCAAAGCTTGGATTTAAGAAAACAAATAGTTGTTGGAAAGGTCATGAGGAGGAGAAGACATGTATCCACCTAGAATTTTGAATTGGGTACTAAAATTTATCAAAAAGTGATAAAATATATTTTGTAGTAGTAAAAGAGTGGAAATTGCAACTTGTAAATGTTGTAACTTTTCGCTCAGAACTCAAAATGAGGCATGAGTACAACCATTATAAAGTTGTTTCATAGAAGAATTCATACAAGGAATAAAATTTTGATTTCATGGATTATGTCCTTCATAAATTAGGATAAAGAATAACATGTATTATAATTGATGAAATGTCTTATGTTATCCATGTTCTAACAATAATTATTGAATGCACATTTCTTGCAGAATTAGAGATACATGAAAGAAAGTTTGGTTCTTACATGAGGACTAGAGTTATGGAAGATGCTCAAGGATCTTACAACCATGAGGAAGAGATAAACGATCTTCATGTCAGCATGGGTAATGTTGAGATTAAGTGTAAGGGAATGAGAGATAGGAATGAGCCTGTAAATATGAGAAGCTTGCATAGGGAAGTGTAGAGCTATAGAGATGACAATGGAAGGATTATGAACGATCATGAATAGATATTTAAAATTATGAATATGTTGCATAATAAATTCAACAAAGACTCTAGCACCAAGCAAGTAGCTAGTGCTAGACAAGTGACAACATCTAGATCCCAAAGAAAAAGGGATGATCATGGAAATGACAGGCAGTCAAAAAGAATAAGTAGACACCATCATTCAACAAGGAAATACACCAGAAGAAATCATGAAAGTTCATGGCCAAGGATAAACCCAAGTGTGTCTCCTATCAGGAGGTAGAGGAGAATTCTTGAGGTAGACATCTTGTAAGGTGAACTCGGGAAAATCAAGCCACCAAATTTCAATAGTGAGCATAACAAAGGAGAAGAAGTCGAGGCCTTGTTGTTGGAAATGAAGAAATATTTCCAGTTGCATGATTACCCCTCAAGGGTAGAAGATAGAATTGCAACCTACCACTTGCAAGGGAAAACAACCATGTGGTGGGATCAACTTAAGAAAAACAAGCACCTTGATGAGAAGAGAATCTCATGGAGGAAGTTCAAAGGATATTTCCAAGAGAAAGATTTGTCCGAGCATTATTTTGTTTTTACAAGAACTGGGAAATATATATTAAAAAGTGTGGATAAATCCACTGTATTACAAAAAAAGGGCCATTAGAGGCCTTCGAGAAGTAAAGACTTTGAATCTTGGAGATACTAAAACAAAATTGGTGTTCATAGAGTTTCCACCTTCCCTAGCTATACTGCATTGATTGTATTTCACAGAATACAATCTATAAAATACTCTGTTGATATATATCAAAAATAAAAACATGGCATATGAATTTTAAAAGAACTCAACTACCCGGTTCCATTTTGATCTTTGAATGGAACTGTTGCTCCCAAATTGGGTCTGGATGGGGCTCGTTGAGGTCTAGAATTCAGTTGATTGTGATTGAGTTTACATTTTTGGATACTCCCTGGGTGTTTTCCGAAATGCTTGGTTGTTGATGAGTTCGTTAAAGTTGATCCAAACAGCGCTGCATTATTTCCATAATGCTACACTACTCTTCAATCTTTCTCCTCTGGGCATAACTTTCATCTTGAAGCCTTTCAATCAGGTGTATGTGTTGAGAGAGGGTTTCAAGTTCAAATTTTAGAGTGGAGCTAAGCGCTCCCATATGAATTCGATTCCTTTGGCATCCCATGCATTCATCCTCAGATTCTAGCTGACTGGAGCCAACAAGAAGGCCATTGACACCCTGCATATGTACTAGTGTTGATGTGCTTTGATTCCTCTGAGAATTGTCCAATCCACTAAGGGGGTCATAAATTTGCAATGA
>JASDQU010012631.1:100271-112669 GCA_032191745.1 Picea mariana
CATAAGTGTTTTTGACATTTTATTACATACATTGTTCTTTATCATAACTTCCATTTCTTCGGTTCGATTGATTCTTAGTGAGTTCAAACCAAGATGGTAGTCTTGTAATTCTCAGTATAATAACTGGTTGTTCTTGTTTTTCTTTCTTTCTTGGAATCTTCATGTTCTTCCTCATTTCTCTCTTCAGCTCTTGGGTCCATGGGGTCTTCTATATTCCTTGAATATTTCAACTTCTTTTTCATCATAGGATCATGGATGTATATGGACAAACAATGATACTTTAAGGATTCTTTTCGAAGAAGACTTCTTCTAGAGTCAGAATGACACATGTTTCTTATCATGCTTACTACTTTCAATGGGAACATGGATAGATACTTCATAATTCTCAATGGATCATATCATTTTAGGATTACCTCCCTCCTAATCCTTTCTTCATACATGAATGCATGCTCTTCTTTTGGAATTTTTTAATCAACTCTCTCCATCTAAGAGATTCCACACTTCTGTCTACATACTTATTGCCTTTTGTAAAGTGTCACAAGTCTTTTTCTAATTTCCTCTTGATTTATGACTTCTTTATGTTTTGAATTCTTCTGGGTCTCTTTAGGTTTGATTATGATTTCGGATTATTTGGCAGATGTTACTTATATAATATCTTCCACATGAATTGTTACCAAGGATTGTCAACATAATTCATATTTTCATGTGTATTGCTTGACTTATAGTCATTGTGATAGCAATCCATATCTTGTTATTCTTCCATAGGTATTGTCTCACTTGAACATCTTATCTTCTAAGAAATAGATATGAATGATATGTACAGAAACTATGTAAACATGGTATGTACAAGAACTTTGAAGAATATTGTGACCTTGATTTAGAAGAAGAAATATTGCTTCATCTTGTTTGACTTTATTTGAGGGTTCCTTTTCTTCGGCAATTGTTGCTTCGTGTGTTTCCTTCCTTTTATTTAACTCAATACAATGATTCTTGTAGTGACCATATTTTTGAAAGTTGAAGCATTGTATTTTTTACATATCCTTTTCTTGATTTGGTTTCTTCCTCGAGTCAAACTTCTTCTTATTCCTAAATTTTTTGAGCTTTGTTGTGAGGTTTGATAATCATCTTTCCTTTGGAATTTATCTTTCGCGATAATCCTTGATTCTTATTGTGCACAAAAAGTCTAAAGTTATTCAAATGTGGGATGGTCCTTTCTTGTGTTCATGCTTGCGGTAAATGCATCCCATGCCTTGGGAAGGCCATTGAGTACTATATTTACCAGTTCCTTTTCTGAAATGATTTCTTCAATAGCTTGTAGTTGATCTCTTAATTGAGATATTATTACCAAGTATGATGTTATGTTGTCACCATCATTCATTTTCATGTCACGGAGCTCATTCTTCATACTCATTATTTGTCCAATGTTTCTGACTGAGAAGAGGTTAGTTAGGGCATCGTACATCTTCTTAGATGAGTCAAGATGAGAGATATAGGGTATCAAGTGGTATTTTACAGAGTCCACTATGATACTCATGGCATTGATGTCATTGTTCTTGAACTTCTCCATATCTATGACGTTCTAAGGTTCCTTCTCTTTTCCTTCTTCAAACTGTGGTTCCATGATCTTTCCTTTCACGATATCCAATACTTTATTCTTGGCAAGGATGAGATCAATACTTGTCTTCCATGCTCTGAAGTTAGAACCCCTTTTAACTTATTTTCTGACTTCATAGAGTAAGTCATGACTGCTTTGATTTGGTCTACCTTTGACTTTGACCAAAAACTCAAACTTGACGTCTTATCTTGCTGAGATTACCAGGAGGTACACTAGGCTAGGGTGCACTAGGCTATCCAAGAATTAGGTCAAGGTCTTCCCTTAAGGTGCCTTAACAAGAGGGTTAGGGTTTTGTTGCTGCAACAAAAACTTTGACTGCAACTGTAACTGAGAAAATCCTCCCAATCTATCTTCCAACAATTAGAATGTCCAAATATAGTGTGGGCCCATAACCTGTTAGAAACAATAAGTGTGATCGTTTAACCATAGAAAATATAACAATATTGTCACCCAACCATAGGTCGAAGCCACCCCCGAGCACCTTAGCCTTAATAATGAGAATAATTCCAAAAGAAAACCCTAGGTCCAAAAGACAATCAAGGTAGCGTACCACTCTCCAGAGCTAGCGTACCAAGCATAAATTCCAAACCATAACCAAGAGAAAGTCCAAGCCTAAAATTGAAAATACTAGTTGAAGTAGTTGTAACTGCAACTACTCTCCAAAATTGCACACTTACTGAATTTATGCAGTTGTGAGCTGTGTGTGTCCAAATGAGCTTTGGCATCCTGTATTTATACTTCTCTTCCTTATTTGTCTTGGCCGACTTCTCTTTCTGGAGACTAAAAACTCAATATTAATTATTTTCTTTAGCTGACTTGTCTTCTAGGGTTATGTCCAATGCTTTAGGGTTTCTTCTTGATTCCCAGAATATTCTATTCTTGTTAGGGTTACACATGGAGGTTAATACCTCCCACATCTACCATAATATCAACAACCACCACCCGTGGTTATTTGACCGAGGGCCCATGCAATATGGGAGAATCCCAACATGAACCTACGATAGAAATTGGAAAGGCCTAAGAAGTTCCAAAGCTCAGTGAGCGTGGTTGGGGCTAGACAGTCACAAATGACTTGGATCTTGGTTGGATAAACATACACACCATGCACATCAATAATGTAGCATAGGTATTGGTCCGTGTCCATGTCTAAGGAGAATTTTTCCAAGTTAGCATAAAGCTTGTGTTGCTGTAGAGTGTGCATGACCTGGTGAATATGTTGCAAGTATTCTAACCAAGTCTTGCTGTAGATGAGGATGTCATCTAGATAAACCACCAAAAATGAATTTTTGAAATGCCTCAAGATATCATCCATCATCCTCATGAAAGTTGTTGGGGCATTTGTCAAGCCAAAGGGTTTGACCAACCATTCAAAAAGGCCTTGTTTTGACTTGAAGGCAGTTTTCCATACATTTGTTTGTTCTATTGGGACATAATGGTAGCCAGACTTTAGATCAATCTTACTGAAGTATTTGGACCCCTTGAGATGATCAAGGATATCGCCGATTCGGGGAATCATGTACCGGTTCCTGACTGTGGTTTTATTTAGGGCTTGATAATCAACTCAGAGTCACTAGGTTCCATCTTTCTTCTGCAACAACACAATTGGGATTCCACAAGGTGATGAGATGGGTCAGATATGCCACTTGTGGAGTAGTTCTTAGATATGACGCTTGATCTCCTCATTTTCTAGGACGGAGTGGTGATATATTGACCCATTGGGTAGCAGTGCACAGGGGGTCAGATCGATGGGATGCTTGACCTGATAGTGCATAGGTACCCTTGTAGGTGATGAGAAGATGTCATTTTATTCTTCCATGACCTTATCCACTTTCTTCTACCACATGGAGAGGTCGGCCATGGAGGCCATGGATGTGGCTGCCACCTTTTATTCGGTTTGAGAGAGAATCACAAAGAAGACAAAATTCCCAGTCTGAGAAATGACCTTCCTTCATTGCTTGGCAGAGATCAAGGAAATAGCACTAGGTGGGACTATCTCAGGTATCCTCTACAATTTCCTATTCAAAGTAATAATAACACTGCGAGTCCTAGACTCGTATACAACATGATATTTCCATAAATAAGGTTGGCCCAAAATAACATCAGAAACTTCAAGGGAAGCAACATCATGCAATACCTCATCTTTGAATGGCTTGATCTCGTACGAAAGGCGACACTTTTGGCTGACACGAAGATCACTTCCTTGAAGGAACCATCTGATGGTGTAGGGCTGCGGGTGCAACATTGTTGGCAAGGCTAGTTGCTTGATTACCTCTAATGAGATGATGTTCTTTTGGCTACCACTATCAATGATTAAGTACAATGGAGTTCCTTTCACCCACATCTGTGAATAAAAGAGGCACTCACCTTCCTTTGCCTCATCAGGTTCGCTGGGCTAGATCTTGTTGGTAGCAATGGTGGCACTGGGTTCCACATCAATGATTTGTCTCCCGTTTTCTGGTTCTGACTCAGATTCAGAACTTGCATTTGATTAAAATGCTTTTACCTTAGCCACCAATGACTGCTTTGAGCAGGAATTGACAGTATTATTCCAGGGGATCTTATGGAAGTCACACTACTTCCCGATATCTTTCTTCATCTCCCCATTATCCTTCTTTGCTTGTGTCTTGGACTAGTTGTCCTAAGGTTTCCAATCTTTGATTTATCATTTGTTTTGTGGGTTGGGGCCACCCTTTCCCATCTTCTCTTGTGAGGGGTTCCCATACCCAAACTGTCGTGTCTTTTTTTTAAGCTTCTGCTCGATTTTGATGACATATTGATTGGCCACACCCAAGGATGAGATGTCTAAAAACTCCATTTATGTCTGGATGTATCTATGTAGACCATTGCAATACTTGAGCACCATATGTTGATTTAGCTTGGTGCGCAAGGTATGGGAGACATTGGTGAAATCTGGCACTGTTTGGTTTCTTTCCTACTGCAATGTGGTCCATCTTGTATACAAGTTTTCATAACTTCCAACAAGGTAGTATTGTTCCTTAATAAAATCCATGAAGGAACCCCAAGTGGGTGAAACTGCAAATAATGTGGATCCCTCTATTTCCTTTTGCTCACAAAAAGTCTCCCAATGATATTTGACATGGGACATGGCCTTGAGGAATGCAAATGCAATATTTTCCCTATTGGAAACGTTGTGGATAGAAAAATACCCTTCTAGAAGGCTTAACCATTTATCTATGACATTTGCATCTATTTGACCTTCAAATATAGGAATTTCAAAATTGATCTGCATCCGTCGAAGGATTTGTGCAAAGTTGTCCATCATCACATTCCTCTGTCACTCAAGGGATTCCTCAAGAAACATTTTGAAAGGATATCCTATATTATCATCTTTATTTTCACCCACCATCAATGATTTCTTGGGTTTGCAAGAGTGGTTGTCCTCAAGAGAAACAAGCTCGAGACCCAACTCTCTATACCCCGAATGCGTCAGGGACATGCATTAAAAAAATGACAAGGAGAAGACTGATCTGATACCACTGATCCAGAGTTATGAGAGGAACGAAATGAAAGCACTAATTTATAATATTAACATAGATACACAATGAAAAATAACAAATATATAGTAAAACTTGACTTCTATTAAATAAGAAATATGCTGAAAATTGTAAAATGTAGACTAAAAACAATCTTTCTAGAATGGTGGCAGCTTATCTCTGAGAAGATATGTGACGACTATGCTCATTTTCAAGAATATGAGTAAAATGAGGCTCTGAATGTATTTTTACAATAAACATGAATGCCAAAACCCTATACATCCAAAAACCTAACCCTAGGATATGAAGCGCCAAAAGTCATGTGGGCCCTATTGGGGTAAGTTAGTACATCAACTTCCCTGGGTCGTAACTTTTGCATACGATATTTGTTTAGGGCACACAAAATATTGTTGGAAAGGTATTGATGAGGACGTTCATTTGGTGCTCGATCACGAAAAAACATCGTTTGGGCCCTCAAAATGGCCCTGAAAGTTTGGGAACCGAAAAATTGCTAAAAATAGTAAGTTGCCAAAAACTTGTTTTGAGCCAGTTGGAAAAGGTGGGTGGCCATCAAGATCCTCCTGAATCAGTCCTCCCCTCTTAGGAAGCAATGGTATCCATTTCATTGAGTTCCCCATCAAATGAGGACATTTCTACTAAATTTGGCCTTGGGTGAGACACTTGCCTTGGTGCAAGAGTTGCCCTGCTTTGACAACCTGATAAATTTGGATCTGCTGCTGGTGAGAGCCCTTGACCTATATTTCCACAATATGATCAATGGATTCCTATTCAATTGAGTTAGGGTTGAGCTCTGTTGGTGTCAACTATTATGCTATCTTCGAGGTGTCCAATAATGGTGGAAAATAAGGTCGAAGGAGGTCCACATTGAACACCGGGTGCAAGCCAAGGAAGGCGGTAAGGTTGAACTCAAAAGCATTGCCATCCAAAAATGTGGTGATGGTTTAGGGTCCATAATGGAGTGGATGAAGCTTCCGATGAGGCCATGTAAGAATTTATTTCTAAAAGTGCAACCAAACTTTGTCTCCCACCTAAAACTGGTGTGGAACCCAATGTTGATCATGGCGTTTCTTGTACTTGGCATTAAACTTCTATAAAATATCTTGAACCTGCTGGCATATGTGCTGGATCCGCCCAATGAGCTAGGTGGATTTTCTAGTTTCAGTTGGAGCATCTCATGAGTCTTCATGGGTGGCCACAAGGGGTAGTGCAACATACATGGGACCTAATGGTTGAAATCCCAACCCCACCTGAAATGGGTTGTGGCAGGTTGAAATATGTATGGCTCTATTGTAGTTTTGTTAAAAATAGGGAAGAATATCATGCCAGGTGCGGGGGTTCTTGGAATTGTACATGCGCAGGATGTGCATGGTCATTCAGTTGACGACCTCGATTTGGCCATCCTTCTGGGGGTGGAAGGTAGTGGACTTGGTGAGCTTGGTGTCTAGCAGTGACCAGAGGATCGACCATAATGTACTGAGAAAATGACTATCCTGATCTAAGGTAATGGTTTGTGGGATTCCAAAGTGTACCCACACTCGTTCAAAGAAGAGCTTGACAATGGCCTCCACTGTGATGATCTTCTTTCAAGAGGCCATAATCGCCATCTTGGAAAAGTGATCACAACCAAAAAAACATAGTCAGTTCCCCACTTGGTGGATGGAAGGCCCAACATTTAGTCCATTTAGATGGATCCCCTCTTTGGAGTAGGAAGAGGACTGTACAGAGCTTGTTTCTTAGTGGCCGGTTTGAAAATAGCACAGACAATGTAGGACTGGAGATAATTGTTGATATCCCATCGAATATTCAACCATTAGAAATGTCATTGCAACACTGCCACTGTCTTTTCCACACCGAAGTTTCCTACTACCCAACTATAGTGTGATTACCAAATCATATTTTCTCACTCACTTGATGGAAAACAGAGATGGAAAAGATGGCACATCATCCCTTCCTAAAGATGGAAATTAGTGACAACTACATTTTTACCCAACACTTGGTAAGTGTTGTCAAAGTCATGATCTGTTTCATAGAGGTGGGGCCATCTAGAGGTCTCATGGCCACAAGAATCTAACACTATGGTGAGTGTCACTACTGGAGGTTTGTTGAGGAAATCAATGACTTGGTTGGTACTTCCTGTTTCATACTTGATGTTGAAGTGGAACTATTGCAAATATGTGGACAACTTCTGATGGTGGTCATTATGAAATTTTCCTTGTGTCTACATGAATTGCATTGGCTTATGATCAGTGTGGATGAGTGTCTCCTTCCCAAGAATGTAATGACTCCATTGGAAAAAAAATTTCACAATGGAGTACATTTATTTGTCGTAATTAGGGTACTTACGGATGACATCTGATAGTGTCTCACTATGATAAGGCATGGGGTGGCCGTGTTAAGTGATGACTACACCCACAACATAGTCTCAAGCATATGTCTCGATCTCAAAGGGATGTTGTGGTTCAAGTAATGAAAACACCAAGGCTGAGAAAAGAACTAACACTTTCTGTTGGGACATGCCCCACACAAATATTTCCTTACCACCACCCCTGTTTATTTGGTTGAGGTCCCATGCAATATGCGAGAATCCCAACACGAACCTATGATAGAAATTGGAAAGGCCTAAGAAGCTCCAAAGATTAGTGAGTTTGATTGGGGTTGGCCAGTCATAGATGACTTGGATATTGGCTGGATCAACATGCAAACCATGCACATCAATAATGTATCCTAGGTACTAGACTCTGTCCATGTCGACAGATCATTTTTCTAAGTTGGAATATAGCTTGTGTTGCTGTAGAGTGTGTATAACCTGTTGAATATGCTGCAAGTGTTCTGCCCAAGTCTTGTTGTATATGAGGATGTCATCCATATACATGACCACAAAATAATTAGTGAAAATCCACAAGATATCGTCCATCATCCTCATGAAACTTGTTGTGGCATTTGTCAAACCAAAGGGCATGACCAATCATTCAAAAAGACCTTCTTTTGACTTGAAGGAATTTTTCCATACATTTTTATTTTCTATTGGGACCTGATGGTAGCCATACTTTAGATCAATCTTACTGAAGCATTTTCCCCCCTTGAGATGATCAAGGAGATCATCGATTTAGGGAATTGAGTACCGATTCTCAACTGTGATTTTATTTAGGGCCTGGTATTCAATGCAAAGTTTCCAGGTCCCAAATTTCTTCTACACCAACACAATTAGGCTTCCACAAAGTGATGAGATGGGTCAGATATGCCCCTTGTGGAGAATTTCTTGGATCTGACACTTAATATCCTCATTTTCTAGTAGAGAGAGAAGATATATTGTCCCTTTGGGTAGTGGTGCACCGGGGTTAGATTGATGGGATGCTTGAATTGAAAGTGTAGAGGTACCCCAATAGGTTATGAGAAGATGTCTTTGTAATATTCCACGGCCTTATCCAATTTCTTATGATGCATGGAGAGGTTGTCCACGAAGGCCATGGATGTGGATGCCACCTTTCTCTCACTTTGAGAGCGAATCACGAAGAAGAAAAACTTCCTAGTATGAGAAATGACCTTCCTGCATTGCTTGGCAGAGATCAAGGAAATAGAACTAGGTGGGACTACCTCGGGTATCCTATACAATTTCTTGTTCAAAGTAATAATAACAATGCGAGGCCTAGACTCATATACATCATGACGTTTCCATAAATAGGGTTTACTAAAAATACCATCACAAAATTCAAGGGGAGAAAAATCACACAATACCTCATCTTTGAATGGCTTGATGTCGTACGATAGGAGACACTGTTGGATGACATGAACAACGCTTCCTTGATGGATCCATCCGATGGTGTAGGGATGCAGGTGCAACATTGTTGACAGGGATAGTCGCATGATGACCTTTCCTAATATGAGGTTATTCTTGCTACCACTATCAACGATGAAGTGAAACAAAGTGCCTTTCACCCACATCTGTGAATGAAAGAGGTGCTCACCTTCCTCTGGCTCATCAGGTTTGCTAGGCTGGATTTTGGTGGTAGCAACAATGGAATTGGGTTTTGTGTCAATGATCTATCTTCCCTTTTCTGGTTCTGAATTAGAGTCATAACCTGCATCTGATTCATAGGATTTTACCTCAGCCACCAATGACTGCTTTGAGCGACAATCAACAATATTATTCCAAGGGATATTATGGTAGTTGCACCACTTCCTGGTATCTTTCTTCATCTTCCCATTGTACTTATTTTCTTGTGGCTTGGATTAGTTGTCTTGAGGTTTCCCATATTTTCTCTATCCTTTTTTCTGTGGTTTGGGGCTTCCCTTTCCCTGCTTTTGTTGTGAGGGGTTCCCAGACCCAAACTTCCGTGCCTTTTTTAAAGTTTTTTCTCAATTTTGACAACATATAGATAAGCCACGCCCAAGGATGAGTTGTCCAAAAAATACATTTCTATCTAGATTTATCTATGAATACCACCTCTGTACTTGAGCATCAGATGTCTCTCAAAATATTTGATACCCAGCTTTGTGTGCAAGGTAGTTGTCATAACTTCCAACAAGGTAGTATTGTTCCTTAATAGAATCCATGAAGGAGATCCAAGTGGGTGAAACTGCAAATAATGTGGATCCCTCTATTTCTTTTTTCTCACAAAAAGTATCCCACCAATCTTTGACATGGGGGGTGGCCTTGAGGAGTGCAAATGTAATTTTTTCACTATCAAAAAATTTGTGGACATAAAAGTACCCTTCTAGAAGGTTTAACCATTTATCTACGTCATCCGCATCTATTTGAGCTTCAAATATAGGAATATAAAAATTGATCTGTACCTTGAAGGGGGTGGCGCCTCCCCTTGAGGTGGATGTGTCGCTTGTTGACAGTCGTTGAAGGATTTGTCTAAAGGTTTCCATCATCTCGTTCCTCTGTCGCTCAAGGGATTTCTTGAGAAACATTTTGAAAGGATATCCTATCCCATCATATTTATTTTCTCCCACCATGGAAGGTTTCTTGGGTGTGTGAGAGAAGTTTTCCTCAAGAGAAACAAGCTCGATACCCAAGTCTCTATACCCTAACTACGTCGGGGACATGCATTAAAAAAAATGACCAGGAGAAGACTGCTCTGATACCATTGATTTGTATTTATGAGAAGAATGAAATGAAACCACATATTTATAATATTAACATAGAGACACAGTGAAAAATAACAGAGATACAATAAAACTTGACTTCTATTAAATAAGAAATATGTTGAAAACTGTAAAATGTAGATTGAAAACAAGCTTGCTAGAGTGGTGACAACTTATCTCTGAGAAGAGATATAATGACTATGCTCATTTACAAGAATATGAGTAAAATGAGGATCTAAAGGCATTTTTACAATAAACATGAATTCCAAAACCCTATACATCCAAAAACCTAACCCTAGGAGATGAAGCGCCAAAATTCATGTGGACCCCGTTGGGGTAAGTAAGTACATCAACTTCCCAGGGCTGTAACTTTGGTATACAATCTCTGTTTAGGGTGAATGAAATCTCATTGGAAAGGTATTGACGAGGATCTTCATTTAGGGGGATCAATCAATCATTTGGCTATCATTGAGGTTCCCAATCATGAAAAAATGTCGTTTGGGCCCTCAAAATGGTCCCGAAACTTTGGGAGCCGAAAAACTCCTAAACATAGTAAGTTTCCAAAAAACTATTTTGAGCCAGTTGGAAAAGGTGGGTGGCCACTGATATCCTCCTAGATCAAAATATATAACCACCTTTCTTCTGTTTTATTTCATCCTATGTAAGGTATTCTTCTTTAATAACCATTGAACCATTCATAAATCGATTTCCTTTGGAGTATGTTAGTGAGACATTGAGGGTTTTATTTCCCTCAAAGAAACATGCCAACTAATAGTCAGTGCCCCATTCATTACCTTTTGAGGAAACCATTGCATTTGTGTTCTCTGCAAAAAATGGAGTGCCAATGAGTGGGTACCAAATAAAAAAAGCATACTACATTCATTCTAGTTAATCAAAATTAATCTAATATTCATAGAACTAGGTTGTATGAGATCTAAAACATGATCATAATGTGGTGAAATAGTTGATTTGTCCTCCTCCAACTGGGATAATTCAACAATTGTACTTTGACCAATGGGAAGTGATACATGATCCTATATATCAAACGAGTTCATTGATTCACAATTATATTATTCATTACTACTACATGGACCACATAAATAAGCATTGTTTTCCATGTTTCTACTATATCATTTTTCGAGGTTTGAACATAATGAAATACATAAGTGACACATATTGTTTTTAATCCATATGTATGTGATCATTCTACATCAACCACCTCCCAAAAATATCTTTGTACATGTCCTTTTATCAGTGCTGCTCTTCTTTCTTTCTTGTTCCCTTTTCCATTACTAAAAAACACCATTCAATAATAGATGCACCTCTCGAATGAGGGGATTTGTTGTGAACTTCAATACGTTTCTACATAACATAGTTTTGATTCATGTTCCATCTCCATCATGCTCCCCTTTCCCATTCCTAGTCTTGAAATAGTTCCAAGTATGTGCTACCTTGTATTTTTTGTACTACATACACAACCATTAAAATACACAAACATTTTTGAACTAGCCCGTGTAACCATTTGACCAAATCCAATGTTGATCCATATGTGTATTGTTCTCCTTCAATTTATGTAGGACAACTAAAAGAAATACATATTTATTATGCATCAGTGCATTCATTATATCAAATACACACAAGGGATTCAAAAATATATTATATATTTTTAAAGCACAATGCATTCAATATCTAAGATATGCACCTTATTTTCATATTTTATCAAACATTGGTGCACATGTGCATATGATATATATTTGGCACATCAATGTGCATTATCGATATAAGCATACTGATAAAAAATCCTTTTTTATAACCTCTAGCTGCTTGGAAATTTTGGTTATAGTGAAAATCCATTAAAACTTCCATGACCAATAATGAAGGTTTTTTAGATAGATTTTCCCAATTTTGTAACACTGAATTTTTTTTCAAAAAATTTCATTATAAGGTGTTTTCCTTGTAGTGACGAGTTGACCACATCCAACCCAAAGCAATGAAAATTGACCTCATTCATCCAAGTCATCCATGGTAAGCCAAGTCAATGACATTTAACCACAGAGTCATAAGAAAACCAATTCAACCACAATCATACAAGGAAACCAAAGTCAAGTTGATTTAATCAATATCATCCTCTGTCAACCACGTTCACACATAGTTAATGAGATTTAAGCAAAGTAAAC
>JASDQU010012631.1:127498-173278 GCA_032191745.1 Picea mariana
TTTTTACTTGCTTGAGTTGGTCCCACCACATTGATTTTTTTCCTTGAAGATGGTAGAGTGTTGTTGGAATACAGAGAGAGGGGGGGGGGTGAATAAGTATTACCCTTTTTCAACAATTATCAATTGCTTTTTTATTTTGTTAATTACCACAATAGATCAACAATGGAATTGTTTGTAAAATAAATGATATAAATATAATTAATAGGAATTACAAGGATTTTATGAAGAATACTGAAGGACACCAATCCTTTTTAGAGCACCAAATCTAGGAGACACAAATCCCCTTCTTCATGGCACCAACCCTAGGAAGCACCAACTCCCTTGTTGTTTTAGGGCACCTACCCTAGGAAGCACCAACTCCCTTTTTTTTAGGGCACCAACCCTAGGAAACACCAAATCCATTATTTTTTAGGGAACCAACCCTAGGAAGCACCAACTCCCTTGTTTTTTTAGTGCACCAACCCTAGGAAGCACCAACTCCCTTGTATTTAGGGTACCAACCCTAGGAAGCACCAACTCCCTTAAATTACACTTACTTAGTAAAGGATATGAATCCTTCCATGCTCCTCCCTTCCACCCTCACTTCATAATAATCATCATTTCTTCTTCTTGGACTTTGCTTCTGTTTTGATCTTCTGATCTGGACTACAGATACACTTTCTTCTCACCATTCTTTCTCGTTTATATAATATTCCAACTATTGTGAGATATGAAGCATTGTATCCCTTTGTTTGGACCATCACACCTCTTCATTTTAAATTAACAATAATCTATATTATTATTCAAACATTATCGTGAAGGTTTTTAATTTAGTGAGAGTGATTTTCATAAATCGATCACAGATATAGATCGATTTCATTTTTAACTCAATTCCATGTCTTTGCAAATATTGCCGAAATTGAATTTCGCAGAGGCAATTCCTTCAAACCATTTACATGTGACCATATGCGCAAAACCACATGCTTATTAATTTAAGCGATGTTCTTAGTGATTCACATCTTTATGTGTTCGTAACCCATGACTGGGGGCTAGAACCTAGTCCTCCGAACTTTGACCTTCCAGTGTTTTCTCTCTCATCCAATCTTCCATAGTTTCAACTCCCTGAAGTGGTTACCTCTCACAAGGGTTGATCTGATGGTTGGCGTGATTCTTGGAACCAAATCAACAATCTAGATCCAATCCTTACTTATCCTTTTACTACTTAATCTAGTGGCTATGACTTAATCCAATGTTGAGATGGATGGCCACTATTTACTTCGGGACTCTAGGGCTTCAAAGGTCCAGGAAATTGATGCTTCAATTTCCTCTGGAGTTGGTCAACGTCGAAGTGGTTAAAATGGGAGTGATTACATATCTTTCCACTATGTTTTGATCCAAAGATCATGTGAGAATCCAAAGGATCTTAGATCAACAACCGACGTTAGTTCGTGACTTCGCACTTTGGCACTTCAGGTAGCTGTTATTGGTAGACATTGGTTCCCCTCGAATGACATACTCTCAGAGTGAAGTGACTTGTTTTCTTCACTGTTGATGTGGCACTGGTTGATTGGTTTCCACATGTCATTTATATTCGTGACTTACATAACCTAAAGTGCCATCTAAACCTAGACACTTATCACCATCTTATTGCGCCACATGTCCTTGCTGATGTGGATATCCTGATGAGTTGACGGTCATAGGTTCATATGAATCCTTGATCCAACGACTGTGATCAGTTCTTATATCAATGGTCCAAATTCATTTAAGCCATTTGTGACTCTGGAGCTACTCGAACTCTGAGAGGTTCAATCCCTCCAGAGTGCATTTCGTCGAAGTAGATCGGACGGTCGATTTTTTATCCGCAGTTGAGTGGATGGTCCACACAACCTCAACAAGGTGTTTTGTTAACGATCTTCTCATTGTGCGCTTTTTAGGATATTAATCGTGAATCTTCCTTCTTGACGAACGGTCAGATCTTACTTCTGAGATTCGACTCTTCGGGACTCCAGGTTACTAGAAATCTGAGGCAGTTCAATCCATCCAGAGTGGTTACCTACCAAATAAGTCATGATACTATGATGAATGCTTTTTGTCAGTTCTTTAGTACACATTACACTATCCTTCCACTATGCTTGATCCAAGGGTCATGATTCATCCTGGAGTAGATCAACGATCATGGATGATTGTAGAGTCCCAAATAGCATGATGTTTAAAATGGTCGTCGAGTTCCACAATGGAAACTGTTCATTGGTAGTGGAACCGATGCCAACTGTTGATCTTGCCAAATTTATAGATCAATGGTCTAGGAGGATTGCAGAGGTTAAACATGCATGGACATTAGTTTTGCCTCTGATCTCTGCAATTTCTCTCCACCGTAGATCTTACTTGTGTTGATCTGATAGTCCTTCTCTGAAGTTCCCATATCTGACGATTACTTTATAATTTTGCTGAATTCATCCTTCAGTGGTCATGATCTAGTTTGATTCCTTATCGAATGGCTCCTATGCATCATCTCTTCTGAGCTTTGATTAATGTTCTTTCTTCTGATTTGTTCATCACTATTTCTTTTGAGATTTTAATAATATTATTCTACACCCTGTTTGTCATCAATAACAATTCATCATAAAAAATCATCATCACATCACAATGATCTTCGAATGTTGACATCAATGACAACACATCAATGAAAACATGTCCAACAATCTCCCCCTTTGTCATCGATGGCAACGTTTTTCTTTTTGAAATTTCTTCTCTTATCAATTTCCTTCCCCTTTGACAACAATGGCAAAGGGGATCTTTCTTCGCTCTCCCTGTGGCAATTCTCCCCCTGACCATGTGCCCCTTCTGATACAATTTTTTTTTTTTTTAATGAGGTTTTTCAATTACTCCTAATTTCTGTCGAAGATTTTCAAAAGTACTCATGGGAAAAGGTTTTGTGAAAATGTCTGCAATATGTTCTTTGGTGTCTACATACACTATTCTAACTATTTTTTGGGTAACTTGATCTCTTAGGAAATGGTATTTAATTGGGATTTGTTTGATTTTAGAATGCATTAATGGTTTTTTAGATATTCTTATGGCACTATTTTTATCACAATTAATAGTAATGGGATTATCATATCTTATTTGTAAATCTTCTAATGTTTGCTTCATCCAAAGAACTTGTGTGCAATAGGATGCAACAACAATGTATGCTGCCTCCATTATATATAGTGATGTGGATGTTTTCTTCTTACTTAGCCATGCTACCAGACATTTTCCTAGAAAAAATGCTCCTCCACTAGTGCTTTTCCTATCGTCTATACTATCGACCCAATCTGCATCAGTGTATGTAGTTAGATTGAAGTCTTTATCTTTTGGATACCATAATCAAAGTTCTAAGGTTCCTTTAAGATATCTAAATATTATCTTTACTGCTTTTAAGTGAGTTTCTTTAGGTGCAGATTGGAATCTCCCCACGAGTCTTGCAACCTGTATGATATCAGGCCTTGTTGCTATTGAATAGAGAAAACTTCCAATCATTGATTTGTACATCGTTTGGTCCACTTTTGGTGAATCATCTTCTAGGCTTAGTTTACATCCAATGACCATGCGAGTACTCATAAGTTTACTGTCCTCCATTTGGAATTTATTTAGAATTTCCTTGACATATTTGGCTCAGGAAACAAATATTCCATTTTTTGTTTGATTTACTTGTAAACCTAAGAAAAAGGACAGTTCTCCCAACATAGACATTTCAAATTCTTTTTGCATTTTGGTTGCAAATTTTCTTCTTAGTGTAGTAAGATTACTTCCAAATATGATGTCATCTACATATACCACCACAAAAATCGTGTTTTGATCCTCAATTTTGATGTATAAGTTGCTATCAGTAGTCCCTCTCTTATATCCTTGTTTTTGTAGGTACTGATCACACCTTGAGAACCATGCTCTCAGGGCTTGTTTAAGACCATACATATCCTTTTTTATCTTGCATAGATAGTTATGATTTTTTATTAACATGAATTCTTCTGGTTGCTCAACATAGACTTATTATTCTCATGTTCCATTAAGGAATGCTGATTTGACATCCATTTGATAGATTTTGAAATTTTGGAAGCATGCAAATGCCAAGAACATTCTGATGGCCTCAAGTCTTGCTAATGGAGTGAAAGTCTCTTCAAAATAAATACCTTATACTTGGGAATATCCTTTGCAAACTAATCTGGCTTTGTTCTTTACAATCTCCCCATTTTCATTTAGTTTGTTCTTGAAGATCCACTTGGTCCCTATCACATTCTTGTCCTTGGGTCTTGGAACTAGTTCCCAAGTCTGATTCTTCTCTATTTGGTCTAGTTCTTCATTCATTGATTTTATCCAATCTTTAATTTTGATAGCTTCTTTAATTGACTTAGGTTCTATTAGGGATAACATTACTTGTTCTGAGTCAAAAGTGAGTTTCCTTCTTGTTTACACTCCACTTTTATCTCCAATAATCTAGTTTTTCAGGATGATTCTTTTAAATTATTTTTGATGGATCTCTTGGAAAGGGTGTTTCTTCATTGCCTTCTTCATCAGTGTGTGGTTCATTTTCCCGTGTTTAATTATTATCACATTCTTGCTGAGATTCTACATCATCATCTTCCTGCTGAGATTTTACACCACCATATTCATGTTGAGAATTTTTATCAATGCCTTGGGTTATGCTCTTTTTTAGATCACCTATCTTTACATTGACACTTTCCACTATATTTAGTAGTATAAGATTATAACATCTATATGATTTCTTATTAGATGAATATCCTAAGAATATTTCTTCATCAGATCTTGGAACAAACTTTTCTAGGTTATCTTCATCATTCTTTATGTAAAATTTACTTCCAAAAGTTCTTAAGTGTTTTAGAGATGTTGGCCTTCCGAACCATAGTTCATACGGGGTTTTGTCATGGTTGGGTCTCAACTGATCTCTATTAAGTATGTGGATTGCTGTGTAGATTGCATCTCTCCATAATTTTTCTATAAGTTTAGATTCATTTAGCATGGTTCTTGTAGCTTCTTGAACTATTTTGTTTTTCCTTCTTACCACTCCATTATGTTGAGGAGTCCTGGGAGATGAAAATTGTCTTTTGATACCATGATTTTCAAAGAATTGAATGAAATATTTAGAGGTGAATTCTCCTCCATTTTTTGATCTCAGACATTCAATTTTGAGATCTGTTTCATTTTCTACAAGGGCTTTGTATATTTTAAATTTCTCAAAGGCTTCTGATTTTTCTTTTAGAATGAATACCCAGGTCAATCTTGTGTAATCAACAACAATCAACATAAAATATTGTTCACCATAAGTACTTTTTGTTCTAGTTGTTCCACACAGATCTGTGTGAATAAGCTTTAATGGTTTTGTTGTGGAATGCTCTTTTGTTTTGAACCTAACTCTTGTTTTATTTCCTATTTGACAATGTTTACAAATAGAATCTGAAGGCTTAATCACTTTTGGCAAGTCCCTAACTGCCTTTTTCTCATTGGCTTTGATCAATTTGTCAAAGATTAAATCTCCCAACCTTCTATGACAAAGCCAACTTTCACTTACTTGGCTTAAATTTTTTTTTTATTCTTCATCTATATTAAGGATGTACACATTGCTAGAGGTTCTTGGTGCAACTGCCAGTAGATTTCCGGTGTCCTTTTTTCTGATCTCACATTTCTGAGAATAAAAAATGAGTATGTGACCCTGATCACATGTATGACTTACACTTAGGATATTAGGTTTGAGATTTTCTACCAAAAGTACATCTTCTGCTTTGGTTTGATTATTTCCTAAACTAACAATGTCTTTTCCCAATGTCTTGGCTGACATGTTATCTCCAAAAGTTACTTTTCCTTTTCCTTTCTTATTTAACTTGAGAAATTTACTTTGATCGCCAATCATGTGTTTGGAAGATCCAATGTCTATATACCGCTGACATCCTTGATTTCTTGCATATAAGGCTACACTGCACTCTATTTCCTTTTTCTTCCATACTTTTTGATTATTGGGGATATTTATCCTTTTATCATATTTTGGAAATCTACATTCACTAGCTTTATGACCATAGTTGTTGCATTTGTAACATTTAAAACTGTAGTCTTGTAATGGAGAGAAGGAGTTACATTTTATTCTTTTTTCATTATCTTTATTAATTCTATATCTTTGAACATTCCTTGGATTGAACTCTCTATAAGATTTACATTGCATTGCTTTATATTTTGCAGGAATAGCAATAACCTAGGAAGATATATTGATTTGTGTTGGAGGTATTCCTTCTAATGATTCTATTCTTTTTGTTATATTTTTTATTAGTATAAGGTGCAGATTTATGTTTATTTGGGATAGTTTCAAATGGTATTGTTCTTGTTTTATTTTGTTTTCTATTTATGGGTTTCTTAAGAACATCTGCATAGATGATTTTCTCATTTTCTTGTTTTGTAGAGTAATCATATCCTATTCATGTCAAATAATTTGATGATCTTTGATTGCTAAGAATGCTATTCAATATTTTTAAGTTGTTTTCAAATTTAGACTTAATATCTTCTTTTTCTAGTTTCCCTTTTAGTTGAACTATTTCATTCTCCAATACCTTACACATTTGTTGTTTTTCACTAAGTTCTTTATTCAGTAATTTTTTTTTTCTTTGGGTCTCTTGGAGTTTATTTTTTAACTTAATAATCAATTGTTCTAACTCACTGATGTGTTTAGAAACTTCCGTATCTCTTGATTTAGCAGCATCTTCAATCTCTAGAATCTCTTCCCTTAGTGACCTATTTTAGTTTTTAGTTTTTCTTAGCTCTTCAATTACATGAAGGAATTCTTCTTCAAAGTTCACGTTTTCTTCATCTTCCAAATGACTATCATCTTGGGTTTTTATTCCCATAAATAGAACCTCTGGATCCTCTTCTTCATTTTCCTCTGATGAACTATTGTCTTCTTGGGTAAAGAATGTTTTCTTTTTCTTGTAGAACTTATTTTTATCATTGGTTTTGATTTTTTTCTAATATTTGAAGGTTCTTTCATCATCACTTTCCTCCTTCTTAGGATGGGGTCATTTATTGGCAAAGTGTCCAATTTTTCCACAGTTGAAACATATCAGAGGAATCTTTCCTTTGTATTTTCTAGTCCATTTCTTGAGTTTATTTATGAAGTTGGCAATTTATTCATCAAATATATCTGATAACTCACCATTGGTCTTTTTCTCCTGCCCCATATTTGTTTTAGATGCTTTAAAGGTTGTTTCTCTTTTTGATGGTTTTTCATTCCCTGTTCTCATTTCATATGCTGTAAAAATTCCATGAAGCTGATCAACTGTGAGTTGGTCAAGTTTTGGCCTATCCTCAATTGTATAAATCTTGGAATCATATCTCATATGCAATTAATTTAGTATCTTTTTCACAATAGGTTTATCTGTAAGTTCTTCTTCTACTTCTCTAATTGAAAAAACAACTTCATCTACCCTATGAAAGTATTCAACAATGTTCTCTTCTTCTTTCATATTCAGATTTTCAAACTGAGTTCTATAGGTTTGTAGTTTGGCTTCCCTGACTTTTATATCTCTTTCATATACAACCTCCAATTTGTCCTAGATTTATTTAGCCGACTTACAATGCATAACCTTCACATATATAGAATTTGTCAATCCTCCTAGAATTGCATTAACTTCTCTTGAGTTGTCATTGAATATTTTCTTTCATGCAACACCTTTGGGTGGAGTAGTTGGTGCAGTGTAACCATCTACAACAGATTTCCATATATCAAAACCAAGATCGAACAAGAAGTTTTTCATTCTTATTTTCCATAGAGAATAACCACTTCCATTGAAAAATGGTGCTTTGTTGTTAGACATTCCCTCATACTGATCCATCTTTAGGATCTACCTTCCAGTTGTTAGACTATGTTGAAGGCACCCGCTCTGATATCAATTGTTGGAATACTGAGAGGGGGGGGGGTGAATCAGTATTACCCTTTCTCAACAATTAGCATCTAATTTTATATTTTTTTAATTACCACAATAGATCAACAATGGACTTGATTGTAAAATAAATTATATAAATATAATTAATAGGAATTATAAGGATTTTATGAGGAATAGTGAATGACACAAATCCTTTTTAGAGCACCAACTCTAGGAGACACAAATCCCTTCTTCAAGGCACAAACCCTAGGAAGCACCAACTCCCTTATCTTTAGGGAACTAACCCTAGGAAGCACCAAATCCCTTGTCTTTAGGGCACCAACCCCAGGAAGCAAAAATTTCCTTAAATTACACTTAGTAAAGGATATGAATCCTTCCGTACTCCTCCTTTCGACCCTCACTTCACAAGAGTCATTAGTTCTTCTTATTGGACCTGCTTCTATTTTGATCTTCTGATATGGACTACAAAGACAATTTCTTCTCATTGTTCTTTCTCATTTATATAATCTTCCAACTATTGTGGGCTATGAAGCATTATGTACCTTTGTTTGGACCATTGCACCTCTTCATTTTAAATTAACAATAATCTCTATTATTATTCAAACATTATCGTGAAGGTTTTTAATTTAGTGAGAGTGATTTTCATAAATGGATCACAAATATGGATTGATTTCATTTTTAACTTGATTCTATGTCTCTGAAAAAATTGTAGAAATTGAATTCTACATAGGTGCTTCCTTCAAACCATTTACACGTGACCATATGTGAAAAACCACAAGATTATTAATTTAAGCAATGTTCCCAACGCTTCATGACTTTATGTGTTCGTAACACGTGACCGGGCGCTAGAACCTAGTCCTCCATACTTCGACCATCAGATGATGTTTCTCTCATCCAATATTCCAAAGTTTCAACTCCTCGAAGTGGTTACCTCTAACAAGGGTTGATTCGATGGTTGGCGTGATTCCTGGAACCAAATAAATGGTCTAGATCCAATCCTTAATTATCCTTTTACTGCTTAATCTAGCGGCTATGACTTAATCCAAGGTTGAGATGGGCGACCTCTATTTACTTCTGGACTTCGAGACTCCAGGGCTTCGAAGGTCTAGGCAATTGCTTCTTCGATTTCCTCTGGAGTTGGTTAGTGCCAAAGTGGTTGACATGGGAGTGCTTACGTATCTTTCCACTACATTTTGAACCAATGGTCATGTTAGAATCCAAAGGATCTTAGATCAATGCCCGACATTAGTTCGTGACTTCGCGCTTTGATGCTTCGGGCAACTGCTCTTGGTATATGTTGGTTTCCCTCGAAGGACATACTCCCAAAGTGATGTAACTTTTTGACGTCACTAATGATGTGGCACTAGCTGAGTGGACTCCACGTGTCACCTAGATTCGTGACTTACGTAACCTAAAGTGCCATATGAACCTAGACACTTGTCACCATTTGATTGTGCCACGTGTCCTTGCTGATGTGGATTTCCTAATGTGTTGACAATCGTAGGTTCATATGAATCCTTGATCCAATGACTGTGATCAGTTCTTATATCAATGGTCCATATTCATTTCAACCATTTGTGACTTTGGGGCTTAGGGCTACTTGAACTCTTAGAGGTTCAATCCCTCCGGAGTGCATTTCCTCGAAGTAGATCGAACAATTGATTTTTGATTTGTAGTTGAGTGGACGATCCATGCAACCTCAACAAGGTGTTTTGTTAATGGTCTTCTCAATGTGAAATTTTTAGGATCTCGACCATGAATCTTCCTTCTTGATGGAGAATCAGATCTTACTTCAGAGCTTCGACTCTCTGGTACTACGGCTTACTAGAACTCCGAGGTAGTTCAATCCCTCCAGAGTGGTTACCTACCGAATAAGTCATGATACTACGATGATGGCTTGCTGTCGGTTGTTTAGTAGAACTTACACTATTCTTACACTGTGCTTGATCTAAGGGTCATGATTCATCCTGGAGTAGATCAACGATTAGGGATGATTGCAGAGTCCCAACTAGCATGATGTTTAAAACCATCATTGCGTTATGCAATGGAAACTGTTCATTGGTAGTGGAACCGATGCCAATCGTTGATCTTGGAGAATATACAAATCGATGGTCTAGGAGGATTGCGGAGGTTAAACATGCACATATGTTATTTTTTCTTCTGATCTCCACATTCCTATCCATTGTAGATCTTACTTGTGTTGATCCGACAATCCTTCTCTGCAGTTCCTAGATATGACGACTATTGTAGAATTATGATGAATTCATCCTTCGTCGATCACACTCTAGTCTGATTCCTTATCGAACGACTCCTGTGTGTCATCTCTTCTGAGCTTCGATTAAGGTTCTTCCTTATGATATGTTCATCACTATTTATTATGAGATTTTAATAATTTTCTTCTACACCCTGTTTTTCATCAATGACAATTCATCATAAAACTCATCATCACATCACAATGATCTTCGATTGTAGACATCAATGACAATACATCAATGACAATATGTTCAACAATTCCAACGCTGGATTCTACATTTGATGAATAATTGTGTAGTTGGAAATATTTCTCATTCCAAACAAACAAGATTTTGGATCTTAATCTTTGTTATGATCACCATCAAATGTAGGAGGCTTAATATTCCTAATATATCCTTGTAAATCATCTACCTCATACCTCCTTTTAGGTTGTCTGACATGAGACAAACTTGGGATAATTTCTGTCTCTGAGCATGCATGTGTCATTGTAGTTGAGTGCCTTGGTGGATGGTGATGATGTATACTAATCTAGAATGCATATTACTTCTAGAATCATCCCTTCTAGCATGAGATATATGTTTTTACTCCTTCCTTGAATCTGATTCTTTATCTCTCTTACTTTGCTACATGTTCAAGCTTTGTAACAACTGAGTGTTGATGTGGTTATTCTCCTCTTGAGCTCTTATAATCCTTTGATTTTTTGATATGTATCTCAACACTTCTCTTTGTGGTCTTCTCATTGTCTGTACTAAATTTATATTTTCCTCTTTTCCTTCTCTATGCCCATTTGACTCAGTCTCTGCATTTCGGAAGCTGACATACAACCCTTTGACTTCCTCTTCATGGATGTTATCTCTCTTAGCATATTCCATGTCTCTTGTCCTCATTTTGAATCTGATTTGTTCTATATGTACCCTTAATTATGGAAAATGTGCATGCAACCAAAATTTTGTTAGACAAAAATAATTTTCCATTCTAGAAAATTATCCATAATTTTTTTCTCTTTAAGTCCACTAGTCATCTTCCTTCTGAATTGCCTGTGAATTTTATTACTCAATTCACATTTTGGGTGCATATATATTTTATTATATCCAAGATATCTCCAATTACTACTTACTTACTCAATTATGAGCTATGAGCATAAGGTTATAGTCTTCTGAAATTTGTCAATTTACCCCTTTTGAGCACTTTTTTTCCTAGTGCAATTAAAATCAGACACCAACTTCTGTCACTTGTAGTGGTAAATATGTGAGGACCCAAGGAGAATTTTGTGTGAGAAACTAATAAAAATGTTGACATTGAGTTAATATCAACTCTCATATTGTCAATCTGATGCTCCAGTCAAAATCTACAACAATCTGAAAATGACAACTTTGTCCCTTTTGACCTCTTTTTCCCGACTTAGAGTTTTTAGACAAATTGGGCATCTCCCAATCTAGGCATTTATGTAAAAACTTCAATAAGGAAAATTTATTAGTATTGATGAGTACATGAAATGTTGAGTAACTAAAATTTTCCATATTTTCCATCTGGGATCCCTTTTCCTCCTTTGAAAAATCCCCAAAATCCCTATAAAGTGGTTTGGAATAGTGGATTTTTCCCTATTTTGGCATCTCCATTCCAAACTCCTTGGAATATGGCTAATCCCTTCACACATTATTTTCATGTATCCTTTTTCGTCACTTTGAAAAAAAATTGATCAGTAATAGTGCCCCGGAGATTGAGCACGACCCTACTCTTCAAAAACCTCTTATTTTCATTTTGAGGAAAATCGGTGCATAATTAGCTAGTGGCCCTATTTGGAAATTTTGTTGCCACTAACACTATGGAAAAAACCCATAAATTTTATCATCATCTGAGTTATTCTTCTCCTACTTTTTCCAAAATACAATTTTGGTTGTAAACATTTTTTTAACTATAGGATAACATTTTTCTATGTGGCATCCTTGCTAACATGGCTACTAATGTGGGATTCTGAGTCCACATGACACCCTTAGGTGATTCCATGTCAACCTCTTGGACACCTTGGCCCTGCCCCTTCAACCTCCATCACCTTCCTCCTTCTTCGTCACCCTTCTTCTTTTTCCTCTTTCTTCCTTTTCTCTTCCCTCTTCTCTCTTCTTCTTTCTCCTTTTTATTTTATTTTATTTTATTTTATTTATGGGCCCACCCATACTCGTCTACCTACCTGGAATATTGACAATGCATGGATGGGACAAGAATCCCACCTCTTCTTATAGGCCTCCACTTGGCACCCATCTATTAGTTGCAGGGATGGGTGGGTCCCATCTCACACCCCTTTTCCTCGGTGTGTGACTTGCTTGTCTGCTAGATCAAATGATGTAGATCAAAGGATATTAATGAATCATGATTGATTTCAGAGGTTGAAGTATATGGATGCTAACGACATGCCAACCTACAATACCACCAAACCACCTCGGGGCACATGACATCCTATCATGCTTTTCAAATCATTTGCAATGGTTCAAAACCACTTATAAAACCTTTAATACCACTTATGGTATTAGATCTCACCACCTCATTTGTTGTGGCACCCACGTAACCTATTGGGATCACGACCACACACTACAGACCTATGACCTTTCCACCTTGGAATAACACTTCTCCACCATGGCTTTCCACCATGAAAGTCCACGTCACCACTGGCACGTCACCATGTACGAAAAAATCCCCAAATTTCAAAAATTCCAAAAATTCCTAATTTTTAAAACTGCGTAATTTTTGAAATTTCCGTTAGGGCTTCCATGAAATTTTTTGATTATGCATCCCATTATTAATTTTAGTTCTGTAAATGACCAATTACCATCATGCTTGACTAGTCTATATTTTTGGCAGGGAAAATTTTAGGGGCTAAATTTCACCCATGGGCTAATTTTTGATGTTTTTTCCCAAAAAAGATTCGCTAATTTCCATTTTTTCTAAAAGTTGTTTTTCCAAATTGTACAGAATAAAATTATTTTACCTAAAAAATAGCCCAATTTTTATAGAAACTATATAAAATCCTTAGAAATTTGAATATTTTTACAAAAATATCACCAAACATTTTATAGTTTGCATATTAAGGACTAGTAAGAGTCTCCAAGGTTTCTACATTTTGAGATAAATTTCCATCCTTAAAATTATCCCCAATTTTTGGGCATCATTTAATTCAAATTTCACCATGAGATTTGGGATTTTTTCCCCAATTTCTCATGGAAAACTTCCATCAAATAATTTGCAGTCTTCCTTTGAAAAACATTCCTCTAAAAACTTTTGTTTTAGTGTAGAACCTATGGCTTTGATACCACATTGTAACACACCCGAAATTGACTTCTGGGCATATGTCACTAAAAACGGACTTCTGTCAAATACTACATTTTTAAAATTTCTTTAAATCTTTACCATTATTGATCTAATACCATTTATTAATTAATTCTATCCTTTATGAAGGCTTGTATCCTCTTATATTAATATTTAATACCCTTTAATATCATACCCAGACCCCTTTCGAGGATTCTTATATCGACAATATTAACATGCCCTGCATATGAACACTCATGCAGTCCTAACAACATACAAATTCCATGCATAATTATAAACAATATAGAACAACTCAATTAAGTATATATAAAAGCATAATAATCACCATGAAAACACATAAAAGAACACTTATCTTTTTATGAAAAGCACCAACTAGTTACAAACCTCGAATGTTCCTCCCATCCATAGACATTGTTGTTCTAGAACTCTCAACAACAAGTGACCCCCAAGTTTGGGCTATGACTCCACTAGGACAAAGGATACCTAAGCCAACTATAGTTTCATAGACAACACATCAATCGCTAGATCAATGTACCAAACTCTAGCAATAGTTCCAACCTAAATCCTCTCACTCCCCTCAGCCTGCACAACCCAAGGAAATGTACCCCCTTCTCTACACCTTAGTCCCTCAGACTATCCCACTTTCTTTTTGTTAGAATATTGAGACATATGAATAAACATACAACAATATTAAACACAAGAAACTTACTATTATATCCTCCTATCCATATAACAACAATATTTAATCATAATAAGAAAGAGACAAGAGAAAAAGAGTATACCAAATATACATGGTAAAAGCCCAAAGTATGGGAAACTTCCACGGGAAGGTATTGTCTTCTTTATTCTTCATAAATCTCCAACCTTACACTTGAGCTCCCACACATCACACTCCATCTTCACATCATTCCAATGCATATTATCATTGTGTGATGATTCATTTCATGTACCTCATGTGTCTCTCTTACCTCTATTATATAGCAAGAGGTATGGAGGAATTACATCCCAAAATACTTGTGGGATAAATGTGATTTTACCTCTTTATATAATGAATGGTAACAAGAGTATATTGCTTCATGATGCATGCGGGATAACTCTTTTACATAAGAGTAGACATTATTACCTTCGAAATCAATACATTCTAGCAATACTACACAAGTCATCATTACATATTCCAACTCCCCCTTAATGATGAATAGGGAGAAGGAACACTTATGGAGGAAGATGGCATTACAATACTTTCCAACATTTCTTACAAGAAGTAGAAAGAGAATACCTTTCAGAGGAATATGGAATTACATTAACATCTCCCCCTTAATGAAAACTTCCATAATTTCCCATAAGATGCGAATAAGAACACACTTTGCCTCATGGATTTGATAAATATAACAACTGCTTCTCATTGAATCATGAAATTGTGCCCGAACCAAGTTGTACAGTGAAATCTTGTAGAAATCCACAACAATGTACATAAACCTCAAATGGTCAATACAACAGAGAATGTGGCTAGCATACAATCATCACAACCATAAATCGACTGATAGTTGAAAGAAATCCGGAAGAACACCACAACAATGTACAAAAACCTTAGATGGCCAATACGACAGAACATGTGGCAAGAAGGAAATTTTCCCAACCAATATGACATGTGCAATAATATTGTAGTAAACCATATTAAGAATACAAGAACCCCATATCTATACATCAAAATGTTTCCAAAAGATAGTCTTCACATCTAAATAACTCTATTGAAGATTACATTGCAAATGCAAGACCCCAATGGTCTATCCACCAAAAAATGAGCCCCACAGATAATGATAATGACTTTACAATAGAATATCACACTTCATTAAATTACATTATTACTGAAATATGGTGATATGAAATGGAATTGCATTACATTGCATTCCCCTTGATTACAACTTCAAA
Organism: Picea mariana; assembly: GCA_032191745.1. Classification (NCBI taxonomy): domain Eukaryota; kingdom Viridiplantae; phylum Streptophyta; class Pinopsida; order Pinales; family Pinaceae; genus Picea; species Picea mariana. The sequence continues at coordinate 142,906 of JASDQU010012631.1, forward strand.
CACCCCAGATAAAGTGGTAAATAATTTCAAACTTTGTTGTTGTCATTGATAAGCTAAAGAGAGGAACAGTGTAGGAATCCATTACAATTTCAATCAAATCCTCAATAAATTGCAAGAAGAAGACACTTGCAACTGTCAAGAATCATTACTGAATGACAATATCAATATTATTAGAAACTCAAGATAGGAACAATATGAAAAACCAAGCTATCCCACAACTCTTCACAAAAAACCCATGCAGATAAAAATAATCAAATAGAGAGCTCACAATAAATGCCAAGATTAAATCATATAATGATCATGATAATTACCCCCCCCAAAAAATGAAATTGATTTTACACAATATTGGTCAACAACAACATATAAATAGAGAGAAAAATACAATCAAAATAAAAAACAAAATGACATCACTTGAAAAATCTAGACATTGACCAACTAAGCCTTAAGTATTGGATGGTTTCTTGCTATTGCCATGATAAAATTCTAGAGATACATGCTCTTGAAAATGTCAAAAAATTTCTTCCACATAGGTAGGTAGATTAGTGACAATAAAAAATCAGGAAAAAGAGACAATCTCTACAAACATGATGAAAAAACTAAGAAACTAAACCCTAATGCAAAAAAAGAAGAATCTAATGACAAGAATAAATGTAATTTGTTCTTACCTATGATGAATATTGGAACTAACTTACAATAGATCTGAGCAAAGAGAGAGAAAGTGACAGTAAATCATGGTTGTATGGATGTGGCCGTATGTGTAGAGGGGTAGGTTAGAACTCTAGGTACCAAAATCTAGCAATAGTTCCAACCTAAATCCTCTCATTCCCCTTAGCCCGCACAACCCAAGGAAATGTACCCCCTTCTCTACACCTTAGTCCCTTAGACTATCCCACTTTCTTTCTGTTAGTATATTGAGACATATGGATAAACATACAACAATATTAAAAACAATAACCTTACTAGTCTATCCGCCTATCCATATAAAAACAAAATTTAATCATAATAAGAAAGAGACAAGAGAAAAAGAATAATTCATATATACATAGTAAAACCTCAAAGTGCGGGGAAACATCCACGGGAAGGTTTTGTCATATTTATTCTTCGAAAATCTCCAATCTTACACGTAGATCTCACACATTGCACTCCATATTCACATCATTCCAATTTATATGATCAATGTGTGATCATTTATTTAAATTTACCTCATGGGTCTCTCTTACTACTATTATATACCAAGATGTATGGAGGAATCACATCCCAAACTACATGTGGGATAAATATAATTTCACCTCTTTATATAATGAATGGTGACAATAGTATATTACTTCATGATGCATGTGGGATAACTCTTTTACATAAGAGTAGACATTAATACCTTCCAAATTAATACATTCCAACAATACCACATAAGTCATCATTACATATTCCAACACCTTCTAGGGCTCTAGCACATGATAGGTAGGAATTCTTAGAACATTATGGCTCTAGGAACTCTAGTTTCACTTAGCAGTCTCTAGGCAACTCTAGGACTCACTATTAGGGAATCATGTTCCTAATAATTCTCCCTCTAGGCCTCTAGTCTTCCGCAAGGAAACCCAAGGAGAATTATACATGCAATCCACCTAAGATTCACAAGGTTCACAAGGTAACAAGGTTACAACAATTCCTCATCTCACACCCCACAAGAAATGCCAAGAATGATTGAATGAATGAGAATGTATTTTCCACTAAAAACCCACATTATATTTGTATTCTCATTTATTGACACATGGCACTCAAGGAACTACTTTTTCCTCCACTTGGTAATTCATTCCACCACTTAGGAACTTAGGATAAAAATAATTCCATAAGACTTAGGACTTATGAATATATAATTATATTCCTTGGCTTAAGCCCATTTAACTTAGCCCCTTTCCTCTATTCCTATCCCCCTTTCCCTCTCGTGGAGTCATATCCCCCCATACTCTCTATTTAACTTAGCAACAATGATGTATTTTATTAATATATCAAAGTGTGATTATAATTTACAATGCTAGGACCACTAGTATTTCAACATATAGGCTCTCCGACCTAATATCACATAGGCACTTTGACCCAAAACATACACATAGGTGCTTTGGCCCAAAATATCCTGGCTCACCAACCTATAAAACATATGTACATTTAAAACCTAGAAATAAACTTGGGGTATTACAACAATCCCCTGATCCATAGTTTTGAAAAATCAACCCCTTAGTGCAAAAAAATGCAGAGATACTAAGCAAAACCCTAGTTCCATAGATCATTGAATACAATATTTTTCAAGAAATGGAGTCATGGAAGAGAGGTTCCCATATCTTTAATATAGTGTCATGATTCCAACATAATTGATGACTCATCAATCCGAGTCTCGTTTATTGTTTTATGGTGAGTTGCAACTTACTGCCTAAATCCGTTCAATGACACATGGAGAATTTGTTACGGGGGAATAAAAACCAAACCAAATAGTATAATTGAGTGCCATTATCTCCTACAAGTATGTTTGGGAATGATTGATGTAAGCATCTATCCACAATCTCCCTCTCCAAAGTTTTCAAAAAAATGACCCCTTTGTGCAATATTTGCATTGTCTCTTATTGACAAAAACACTACCTCTAGAGATTGTCCAATAAAGCATTTTTTGGGAAATGGAATCATGGGATATCGGTGCCCCTATATGTAATCGATGTTATGATTCCAACACATTCTATGGTTTTTGAATCTGATTCTCAATTATTGTCTTATGGCAAGTTGCAACTCACTTCCTAAATCCATTTAGAGACACATGGAGAATTTGTTCTGGGGGCATAAAAATGAATCGAGAAAAATAATTTATTGTCATAATATCTTGAAATTTTTCTTGGGAAATGATGATGTGAGAAAACTAGACACAATCATTCAATCTGGAGTTTTAAAAAATCGACCCCTTAATGAAAAAGTTGCATTGTCTCTTACTAAGAAAAACCCTAGTTCAAAAAATCGTCAAATATTTTTTTTTTCAAGCAATGGAATCATGGGAGTGGGGTGCCCTATCTATAATTTGATGTCATGAGTCCAACACAATTAATGGTTCATCAATTTAAGTTCCTATAATTATTTTATGGCCAGTTGCAACTTGCTTCTTGAATACATTCAAAGACACATGGAGAATTTAGGTTGAGGACATAAAAACCAAACCGAGTAATAGAATTGAGTGTTGTAATCTCTTGCAAGTGTGTTTGGACAAGGCCTACGTGAGCATAATATGCACAATTTCCCAATCCAGAGTCTTCAAAAATTGACCCCTTACTGGAAAAATTGCATTTCTCTGACCAAGCAACACCCTAGTTCCAAATATCTTCAAACAATATTTTTTGGTAAATGGAATCACATGAGAGGGGTGCTCCCAACTGTAATCTGATGTCACAAGTCCAAAAAAATCAATGGTTCATCAATCCAAGTCCTTGCTATTGTTTTATGGGAAGTTGCAACTTGCTTCCTGAAGCCATCTAATGACAAATGGAATATTTCAAAATCCAAATTTATTTAAGATTGCAAGACACTGAAAAAGTAAAAGAGTACTCAATTCATTATCTGTGAAAACTAATTGTCATCCAATGAAAGAAAAAAAAAGTTAGTTGGCCAATATCTAACAACACTTTTGAAATTAATAATTATTCAACATGATATAAAATCATATTGCAATTAGTGTTGTAAATAGGTACAATGTATAAGATTGAGAAAGAGCACAAACTCAAGAGCCAAACCAACCTCTTTTAATGACTAGTGGGACAAGTAATGAAATTCCAAGAATCACAACTAATGGTTTAAGATGCATACAAACCATATTATAATATTAAGAAGGAGCACAATATCAAGAGCCAAACCAACCTATTCTAATGGTCAATGTGAAAACTAGTGAAATTCCATGAGTGACAACTAATGGTTGAAGATGAATACAAACCATAATAAGGACAATATGATACACTTTAAGAAATGATCTACACTAACAAATGTGTGAGAAGAGATAGACAAGTCATTTCCAACATCATAATAAAAATGACAGTAACCTAGGTCATGTGACAACCATGGTACAAATTCACACTCTAGTTATAAGTGTAACGTGAAAAAAATTATTTTTGTGAAAATTATCAATCTCCTAACATATGATCAAGCAAAGTGGATATGAAATTCTAACATAGCGTTCTCCAATGTTACTATTCATATTCAACTCCCTTTATTTATTTATTGTTATGATGGTGAATGGATAGTGGTACAATGGTGAAATGATTTTAACTTTCACTTTCTTTGGGTAATGAAAAGTAAGAAATAAAATCATGTTTGAAATAGGACATTTCATCTTTCTGAAATTTTGTTGGTGGTGTTAAAAAGAACCATTGTTTTTATTTTGTTGGTGGTGTTAGAAAAAACCATTGTTTTAATTGATGGGTCTTCATGTGCTTATGAATATTTGGATAATATAGTCAAAATGAAGCAAATAATGTTAGAATCATTCTTTAAGAACAAGTAGGAGTCATTTATAAATGAATTGAAAAATAAATAAAAAATAACAAACAAACCAAATACCTTGAAATAAAACAAAAGATTGAGCATGCCATTTTACCTCACCTGTCTACTTACCTATGGTCATTCAAGTAGACCACCTATATCACTTCTAATATTAATGGTATTGATTAAATTCTCATGCTTAAAATAAGGTAGGAAGTATTGTACCTTTGATAAGTTCTTACTTTACATTGTTTGAGTTTGGAGGTTTGTACCAATGATTAAGTTCATAAAGTGGTACACATATTCACCTGGTCTATAATATTGAAATATAATCCAGATTTGAGCAGAATGAAATGAAACCATAGATTTATAATATTAACACAGAGAAACATTGAAAAATAACAAAGATACAGTAAAACTTGACTTCTATTAAATAAGAAATATGCTGAAAACTGTAAAATGTAGACTGAAAACAAGCTTCCTAGAATGGTGGTAGCTTATCTCTGAGAAGAGATGTGATGACTACGTTCATTCAAAATAACTTGAGTACAATGAGGCTATGAATGCCTTTTTACAATAAACATTAATTCCAAAACCCTAGACATCCAAAACCTAACCCTAGGAAATGAAGCACCAAAAGTCATGTGGGCCCCGTTGGGGTAAGTCAGTACATCAACTTCCTGGGGTCGTAACTTTTGCATATGATCTCCCTTTAAGGAGAAAAATAGCTCATTGGAATGGTATTGACAAGGAAATTCATTTAGGGGGATTAATTAGAGCCTTCAACTATCCTTTAGCTGTCGTTGAGGTTCCCAATCGTGAAAAATGTCATTTGGGCCCTCAAAATGGCCCTAGAAGTTTGGGAATCGAAAAATTGCTAAAAATAATAAGTTGCCAAATTTTTTTTTTGAGCCAGTTGGAAAAGGTGGGTGGATACCTAGATCCTCTTGTTTCAATCCTCCCCCTTAGGAATAAATGGTGTCCATTTTGTTGAGTTCCCCCATCAAATGAGGAAATTTCTATTGAATTTGGCCCTGGGTGAGCCACTTGCCTTGGTGCAAGATCTGCCCTGCTTTGACAACCCGATAAAGATGGATCCGCTAGTGTTGAGTGAAATTGAACTGTCTTTCCATGATATGATTAGTGGATTCATGTTCCATGCAGTCAGGGTTGATCTCTTTTGGTTTCAACTGTTATGCTATCTTTGAGGCGTCCAATAATGGTGGAAAATAAGGCCGAAGGAGGTCCACATTGAACATTGGGTGAAATCCAAGGAAGGAGGAAAGGTTGAGCTTGAAATAATTGTAACCCACAACTTTGGTGATGTTATAAGGTCCATAACAAAGTGTACGAAGCTTCCGATGAGGCCATGTAAGGAATTATTTATGCAAGTGCAACCAAACTTTGTCTCCCACCTGAAACTGGTGTGGCACCCAGTGTTGATCATGGTGCTGCTTGCACTTGGCATTGGACTTTTGCAAAATATCCTGAACCTATTGGTGGATGTGTTGGATCCACTCAATGAGCCGGGTGGATTTTTCATCTCCAATTGGAGCATGCGACGATTCTTCGTGGTTGGTTGCAATGGGTAGTACAACATCCATGGGACCCAATGGTTGAAATCCCAATCCCACCTAAAAAGGGTTGTGGTTGGTTGAGCTATGTATGGATCTATTGTAGCTATGTTGAACATAGGGAAGACTCTCATCCTGGGTGCAGGGGTTCTTGGAATCGTACATATGTAGGATGTGCATGATCATCTGGTTGATGACCTCGGTTTGGCCATTTTTCTGGGGGTGGAAGGTAGTGGATTTGGTGAGCTTGGTGTCCAAAAATGACTAGAGGCCTGACCAGAATGTGTTGATAAATCAACTGTCCCAATCTGATATAATGTTTTTTTGGATCCCAAAGTGTACCCACACTCATTCAAAGAAGAGCTTGGTAGTGGCCTCTGCTGTGATGCTCTTCTTGTAGGTGACCAAAATTTCCATCTTGGAAAAGCGATCAACAACCACAAAAAAAAAATCATTTCCCCACTTGGTGGATGGAAGGCCCGACATGTAGTCCATTGATATGGATTCCTAGGGCTTGTCAGGAGTAGGCAGAGGAGGAGTGTACATGCTTTGTTTCTTAGTGGCCAATTTGGCAATAATGCAGGAAGTGCAAGACCAGATATACTTGTTGACATCTTGTCAAAGTTTTGGCTGGTAGAAATGTCACTACAACACTGCCACTATCTTTTCCACATCGAAGTGTCCTACCAATAGAATATAGTGGGATTTCCAAATCATATTCTCTCACTCAGTTGATGGAAATTAGTGATAGTTGTATTTGCACCAAACATCTAGTAAGTGTTGGCGAAGTCAGGATCTGTCTCATAGTGGTGGGACCATCTAGAGGTCTCATGGACACAAGAACATAACATTGTGGTGAGTTCCGTGATTGGAGGTCGGCTGAGGAAATCAATGACTCGGTTGTTACTTCTTGTTTTTATACTTGATTTTGAGGTGGAACTGTTGCAAATATGTGGACCACTTTTGATGGAGGTCATTCTGAAATTTTCCTTATGTCTACATGAACTACAATGAAATATGATCAGTGTGTATGACTGTTTCCTTCCTGAGAATGTAATTCCTCCACTGGCGGCAAGTTTGCACAATGTAGTACATTTCTTTGTTGTAAGTAGGGTAATTACGGATGACATCTAATATTGTATCACTATGATAGGCCATGGGGTGTACATGCTGAGTGATGACTACATCGACAACATAGTCTGAAGCATCTGTCTTGATTTCAAAGGGTTGTTTCAGGTCAATTAATGAAAGCACTAGGGATGAGCACAAGTGCTTCTTCGGATCATCAAATGATTTCTATTGGGAAATTCCACACACAAAGTTTTCCTTACCACTGTTAGAAATAATAAGTGTGCTCGTTTAACCATAGAAAATATAGAAATATTGTCACCCAACCATAGGATGAATCCACCCCCAAGCACCTTAACCTTGATATAGAGAATAATTTCAAAAGAAAACCCTAGGTCAAAAAGCCAATCAAGGTAGTGTACCAATCTCCAGAGCTAGCGTACCAAGAAGAAAGTCCAAACCATAACCAAGAGAAAGTCCAAGCCTAAAACTAAAAATACTAGTTGTAGTAGCTGTAGCTGCAACTGCTCTCCAAACTTGCGCACTTACTAAATTTCTGCAGTTGCGAGATGTGTGTGTCTAAATGAGCTCTAAAATCCTGTATTTATACTACTCTTCCTTAGCTGTTTGGGCCAAATTCTCTTTCTGGAGACTAAAAAATCTATATTAATTATTTTCTTTAGCTGAATTGTCTTCTAGGGTTATGTCCGATTCTTTAGGGTTTCTTCTTTCTTCCCAAATTATTCTATTCTTTTCAGGGTTACATGTGGAGGTTAATATCTCTCGTAGCTACCATAATATCAACACTCCCTCATAGCTAGGGAGGTATTGAAGGAAATGGTCTTGATCACAAACATACCATTCAATTGGTAGCATCATCATAGCCATACATGCTATTTCATGATTAGGTCATGAGCACCATCATCATTATCAATATCATATGATAGCATCAACTACATCATCTCTCGAAGCCATAGTCCATCTGAGTAATCAAGCATGATGTTGTATAAGTCACTCACTGGACATAGTGTATACAAGAACCATTCTTATAATCTGGACATATGTCTTAGAAGAATAATTGTTCCAACAGATGATGGAAGTCATGCCATGGGATACAAGGACTATTCTTCTAATCCAGACATAAATCCTAGAAAAATAAATGTCCTAGACTATTTTCCTCCTAGAGAATGTCTATCCACCAACAAACAGACTATCCAGCTAGTTGGTAATCATTTCCAACACTACTGATAGTCTTCATGTAAATCAGAACAATGCCATTCAATATAACACAAATGTGTCTATCCATAGTAGCAAACAACTACTATCTAGTGGTACACAACCACACCAAGTAGCACACAACTGCTTAATCAGTGATACATAGTCACAACCAGTGGAACACATCCACCAAAGTAGCATACATCCATTGTCCAGAGACATACAATCTCCATGAAAATCATATCATTTGATATCAACTTGTATAAAAAAATATCATGATATAAACTGAGTCAGGGCCATTCTTCCACTCACATCTATGACATATGGAAGAGCATTTTCCCTTATGAGGTAAAACATCAGCCATGGTCTATCTAGACTATTCTTCTCAAGCATAAAAGAATAATTGTCCCTGATTTATGAGCCTGGACCATTCACCTAAATGAGCCATTCCTCCAACACTAATAATAGTGCAACCTGGAGAGGATGAGTCTGCCCTAGGGAATGCATGTCCCTGATTGTTGAACTTGGACCATTCACCTAACTAGTCCGTTCCTCTGACACTAATCATAGTGAAACCTGGATATAATGAGTCTTCCTTAGGGAATGATGTCTGGACCATTTCCTAATGGAAATGACTATCCTGCACCAACCTCCAAAATAGACCATTCTTTGAAACTTCTCACAAGTGTGAACTTCAAAAGAATGGTTGCCTCATGAGGTAGACCATTCTACTTGACCACTACTCGGAGTGACTTCCAAGAAGAATGACTATCCTAGACCATTCCCCCACATTGTCCACAAGGGGAATTATTGTCTATGGTACATCAACAATCTATCAGACCATTTTCATTACAAAAATGACTATCCGATCTGGACTATCCTCCAAACTGGAAAATGCATGTCTGTTAGAAATCTCAAACTAATTTACGAACTGGAAAGGAACTACTCATCCTGAACCATTTTTCAAACTTAAAAATGGTTGTCCATGAATCAATAACATATCAGTGCTCCCTCCCAACCTGGGAGTAATCTCTTCCTTTTTCAATAAGGAATTCCTCTCCACGAGCCCCAACTTGTTTCTTGAGTACGCAAACTTTTCATCTTGGATAGAGTCTTTACCAAAATATTTGTTGTCTTCTCATCTGTGGAGGTATATTGGAGAACCACTTCTCTTTTCTGGACTTCATCATGAAGAATATAATGCTTTATCTCAATGTACTTCGGTCTATCATGGAACAATGGTTTTCTCTGAAGGCTTCATATGGCTCTGATCATTACAATATATCATGGTCGAAGTCAACACTTATGTTTCTTGCTAGCTCATGACATCGTGGCAAGGCTCAAACTGAAACATATCCAAGTAGCATTTCTTCTGTCATCATGAGAGTTTTCTATGGATTAACAGTCCATCATCCCAAACTTTAGAGTAACTATTCTGATACACTATCTTGGTCATAGAAAGTTTTCAACATGCTTCTGTTGTATATGAGACACTCTGCATCAAGTTGTTTGAATCCATACAAGGTCTTCTTATATCTGCATACATGGGTCTCTTTCTAGTATAAGATTCTTTCTCACTTTATTTATTGGGAAGAACAATCCTTTACATGTAATTCCAATCCATGGATACTACAAGAGGTATATCTAGAACAAGTTGTTGTTATAGTCTTCTCCCTCCTTTTGGAAGAACCTTTGAATATTGCAATGCTTCCATTCATAAGTGTTTTTCACATTTTATTACATACATTGTTCTTTATCATAACTTCCATTTCTTCAGCTCGATTGATTCTTAGTGAGTTCAAACCAAGATGGTAGTCTTGTAATTCTCAGTATAATAACTGGTTGTTCTTGTTTTTATTTCTTTCTTGGAATCTTCATGTTCTTCCTCATGTCTCTCTTCAGCTCTTGGGTCCATGGGGTCTTCTATATGCCTCGAATATTTCAACTTCTTTTTCATCATAGGATCATGGATGTATATGGACACACAATGATACTTTAAGGATTCTTTTCGAAGAAGACTTCTTCTAGAGTCAGAATGAACACGTGTTTCTTATCATGGCTACTACTTTCAATGGGAACATAGATAGATACTTCATAATCCTCAATGGATCATATCATTTTAGGATTACCTCCCTCCTAATCCTTTCTTCATACATGAATGCATGCTCTTCTTCTAGAATTCTGTAATCAACTCTCTCCATCTAAGAGAGTCCATGCTTCTGTCTACATACTTATTGCCTTTTGTAAAGTGTCACAAGTCTTTTTCTAATTTCCTCTTGATTTATGACTTCTTTATGTTTTGAATTCTTCTGGGTCTCTTTAGGTTTGATTATGATTTCGGATTATTTGGCAGATGTTACTTATACAATATCTTCCACATGAATTGTTACCAAGGATTGTCAACATAATTCATATCTTCATGTGTATTTCTTGACTTATAGTCATTGTGATAACAATCCTTATCTTGTTATTCTTCCATAGGTATTGTCTCACTTGAACATGTTATCTTCTAAGAAATAGATATGCATGATATGTACAGAAACTATGTAAACATGGTATGTACAAGAACTTTGAAGAATGTTGTTACCTTGACTTAGAAGAAGAAATATTGCTTCATCTTGTTTGACTTTATTTGAGGATTACTTTTCTTTGACAATTGTTGCTTTGTGTGTTTCTTTCCTTTTATTTAACTCAAGACAATGATTCTTGTAGTGACATAACTCAAGACAATGATTATTTGATATTTAACTCAAGACAATGATTATTTGAGCATTGTATTTTTGACATATCCTTTTCTTGATTTGGTTTCTTTCTCGAGTCAAACTTCTTCTTATTCCTGAATTTCTTGAGCTTTGTTGTGAGGTTTGATAATCATCTTTCCTTTGGAATTTATCTTTTGCGATAATCCTTGATTCTTCTTGTGCACAAAAAGTCTAAAGTTATTCAAATGTGGGATGATCGTTTCTTGTGTTCATGCTTGCAGTAAATGCATCCCATGCCTTGGAAAGGCCATTGAGTACTATATTTACCAGTTCCTTTTCTGAAATGATTTCTTCAATAGCTTGTAGTTGATCTCTTAATTGAGATATTCTTACCAAGTATGATGTTATGTTGTCACCATCATTCATTTTCATGTCACGGAGCTCATTCTTCATACTCATTATTTGTCCAATGTTTATGACTGAGAAGAGGTTAGTTAGGGCATCGTGCATCTTCTTAGATGAGTCAAGATGAGAGATGTAGGGTATCAAGTGGTATTTTACAGAGTCCACTATGATACTCATGGCATTGATGTCATTGTTCTTGAACTTCTCCATAATTGCCACGTTCTAAGGTTCATTCTCTTTTCCTTCTTCAAACTGTGGTTCCATGATCTTTGCTTTCACGATATCCAATACTTTATTCTTGGCAAGGATGAGATCAATCCTTGTCTTCCATGCTCTGAAGTTAGAACCCCTTTTAACTTGTTTTCTGACTTCATAGAGTAAGTCATGACCGCTTTGACTTGGTCAACCTTTGACTTTGACCAAAAAATCAAACTTGATGATATTACCAGGAGGTACGCTAGGCTATGGTGCACTAGGCTATCCAAGAATTAGGTCAAGGTCTTCCCTTAAGGTGCCTTAATAAGAGGGTTAGGGTTTTGTTGCTACAACAAAAACTTTGACTGCAACTATAACTGAGAAAATCCTCCCAATCTATCTTCCAATAGTTAGAATGTCTGAATATAGTGTGGGCCCATAACTTGTTAGAAACAATAAGTGTGATCGTTTAACCATAGAAAATATAGCAATATTGTCACCCAACCATAGGTCAAAGCCACCCCCGAGCACCTTAACCTTAATAATGAGAATAATTCCAAAAGAAAACCCTAGGTCCAAAAGCCAATGTAGGTAGTGTACCACTCTCTAGAGCTAGTGTACCAAGCATAAATTCCAAACCATAACCAAGAGAAAATCCAAGCCTGAAACTGGAAATACTAGTTGAAGTAGTTGTAACTGCAGCTACTCTCCAAAATTGCACACTTACTGAATTTATGCAGTTGTGAGCTGTGTGTGTCCAAATGAGCTCTTGCATCCTGTATTTATACTTCTCTTCCTTAGTTGTCTTGGCCGACTTCTCTTTATGGAGACTAAAAACTCAATATTAATTATTTTCTTTAGCTGACTTGTCTTCTAGGGTTATGTCCAATGCTTTAGGGTTTCTTCTTGCTTCCCAGAATATTCTATTCTTGTTAGGGTTACACGTGGAGGTTAATACCTCCTGCATCTACCATAATATCAACAACCACCACTCGTGGTTATTTGGCTGAGGGCCCATGCAATATGGGAGAATCCCAACATGAACCTGCGATAGAAATTGGAAAGGCCTAAGAAGTTCCAAAGCTCAGTGAGCGTGGTTGGGGCTGGCTAGTCATAGATGACTTGGATCTTGGTTGGATAAACATGCACACCATGCACATCAATAATGTAGCATAGGTATTGGTCCATGTCCATGTCTAAGGAGAATTTTTCCAAGTTAGCATATAGCTTGTGTTGTTGTAGAGTGTGCATGACCTGGTGAATATGTTGCAAGTGTTCTAACCAAGTCTTGTTGTAGATGAGGATGTCATCCAGATAAACCACCAAAAATGAATTTTTGAAAGGCCTCGAGATATCATCCATCATCCTCATGAAAGTTGTTGGGGCATTTTTCAAACCAAAGGGCTTGACCAACCATTCAAAAAGGCCTTCTTTTGACTTGAAGGCAATTTTCCATACATCTGTTTGTTCTATTGAGACCTAATGGTAGCCAAAACTTAGATCAATCTTACTGAAGTATTTGGACCCCTTGAGATAATCAAGGATATCGTCGATTCAGGGAATCATGTACCGGTTCCTGACTGTGGTTTTATTTAGGGCTCGATAATCAATTCAAAGTCACTAGGTTCCATCTTTCTTCTGCAACAACACGATTGGGATTCCACAAGGTGATGAGATGGGTCAGATATGCCACTTGTGGAGAAGTTCTTAGATATGACACTTGATCTCCTCATTTTATAGGACAGAGTGGTGATATATTGACCCATTGGGTAGCAATGCATAGGGGGTCAGATCGATGGGATGCTTGACCTGATAGTGCAAAGGTACCCTTGTAGGTGATGAGAAGATGTCGTTTTATTCTTCCACGACCTTATCCACTTGCTTCTACTGCATGGAGAGGTCGTCTACAGAGGCCATGGATGTGGCTACCTCCTTTTATTCAGTTTGAAAGAGAATGACAAAGAAGACAAAATTCCCAGCCTAATAAATGACCTTCCTTCATTGCTTGGTAGAGATAAAGGAAATAACACTAGGTGGGACTACCTCAGGTATCCCCTACAATTTCCTGTTCAAAGTAATAATAACACTGTGAGTCCTAGACTTGTATACAACATGATATTTCCATAAATAAGGTTGGCCCAAAATAACATCAGAAACTTCAAGGCAAGCAACATCACGCAATACCTCATCTTTGAATGGCTTGATCTCGTACGAAAGGCGACACTTTTGGCTGACACAAAGATCACTTCCTTGAAGGAACCATCTGATGGTGTAGGGCTGCAGTTGTAACATTGTTGGCAAGGCTAGTTGCTTGATGATCTCTAATGAGATGATGTTCTTCTGGCTACCACTATCAACGATTAAGAACAATGGAGTTCCTTTCACCCACATCTGTGAATAAAAGAGGCGCTCACCTTCCTTTGCCTCATCAGGTTCACCGGGATAGATCTTGTTGGTAGCAATGGTGGCATTGGGTTCCGTGTCAATGATTTGTCTCCACTCAGATTCAGAACTTGCATTTGATTCAAATGCTTTTACCTTAGCCACCAATGACAACCTTGAGCAGGAATCGACAGTATTATTCCAGGGGATCTTATGGAAGTCACACCACTTCCCGATATCTTTCTTCATCTCCCCATTATCCTTCTTTTATTGTGGCTTGGGCTGGTTGTCCTAAGGTTTCCAATATTTGATTTATCATTTTTTTTGTGGGTTGGGGCCACCCTTTCCCATCTTCTCTTGTGAGGGGTTCCCATACCCAAACTGTCGTGTATTTTTTTTAAGCTTCTGCTCTATTTTGATGACATATCGATTGGCCATGCCCAAGGATGAGATGTCTAAAAACTCCATTTATGTCTAGATGTATCTATGCAGACCGCCGCAATACTTGAGCACCATATGTTGATTTAGCTTGGTGCGCAAGGTATGGGAGACATTGGTGAACTCTGGCACTGTTTGGTTTCTTTCCTACCGCAGTGTGGTCCATCTTGTATACAAGTTTTCATAACTTCCAACAGGGTAGTATTGTTCCTTAATAAAATCCATGAAGGAACCCCAAGTCGGTGAAACTACAAATAATGTGGATCCCTCTATTTCCTTTTGCTCACAAAAAGTCTCCCAATGATATTTGACATGGGACATGGCCTTGAGGAATGAAAATGCAATATTTTCCCTATTGGAAACATTGTGGATAGAAAAATATCCTTCTAGAAGGTTTAACCATTTATCTACGACATCCACATCTATTTGACCTTCAAATATAGGAATTTCAAAATTGATCTACATTCGTCGAAGGATTTGTGCAAAGTTGTCCATCATCGCATTCCTCTGTCGCTCAAGGGATTCCTCGAGAAACATTTTGAAAGGATATCCTATCCTATCGTCTTTATTTTCACCCACCATCGACGATTTCTTGGGTCTGCAAGAGTAGTTGTCCTCAAGAGAAACAAGCTCGAGACCCAACTCTTTATACCCCGAATGCGTCGAGGACATGCATTAAGCAAATGACATGGAGAAGACCGATCTGATACCACTGATCCAGAGTTATGAGAGGAACGAAATGAAAGAACTAATTTATAATATTAACATAGATACACAATGAAAAATAACAAAGATATAGTAAAACTTGGCTTCTATTAAATAAGAAATATGATGAAAATTGTAAAATGTAAACTAAAAACAATCTTTCAAGAATGGCGGCAGCTTATCTCTGAGAAGATATGTGACGATTATGCTTATTTTCAAGAATATGAGTAAAATGAGGCTCTGAATGTATTTTTACAATAAACATGAATGCCAAAACCTTATACATCCAAAAACCTAACCCTAGGATATGAAGTGCCAAAAGTCATGTCGGCCCTATTGGGGTAAGTTAGTACATCAACTTCCCTGGGTTGTAACTTTTGCATATGATATTTTTTTAGGGCACAAAAAATATCGTTGGAAAGGTATTGACAAGGATGTTCATTTGGTGCCCGATCATGAAAAAACATCATTTGGGCCCTCAAAAAGGCCCTGAAATTTTGGGAACCGAAAAATTGCTAAAAATAGTAAGTTGCCAAAAACTTGTTTCGAGCTAGTTGGAAAAGGTGGGTGGCCACCGAGATCCTCCTGAATCATTCCTCCTCTCTTAGGAAGCAAAGGTATCCATTTCATTGATTTCCCCATCAAATGAGAACATTTCTGCTAAATTTGGCCTTGGGTGAGACACTTGCCTTGGTGCAAGAGCTGCCTTGCTTTGACAACCTGATAAATTTGGATTTGCTGCTGGCGAGAGCCCTTGACCTATATTTCCACAATATGATCAATAGATTCCTATTCCATTGATTTAGGGTTGAGATCTGTTGGTTTCAACTTTTCTTCTATCTTCGAGGTGTCCAATAATGGTGGAAAATAAGGTCGAAGGAGGTCCACATTGAACATCGGGTGCAAGCCAAGGAAGGGGGTAAGGTTGAGCTCAAAAGAATTTCCATCCAAAAATGTGGTGATGGTGTAGGGTCCATAATGGAGTGGATGAAGCTTCCGATGAGGCCATGTAATAATTTATTTCTAAAAGTGCAACCAAACTTTGTCTCCCACCTGAAACTGGTGTGGAACCCAATGTTGATCATGGCGTTTCTTGTACTTGGAATTAGACTTTTGTAAAATATCTTGAACCTGTTGGCATATGTGCTGGATCCGCCCAATGAACCAGATGGATTTTCTAGTTTTAGTTGGAGCATGTGATGAGTCTTCATGGGTTGCCACAAGGGGTAGTGCAACATACATGGGACCTAATGGTTGAAATCCCAACCCCACCTGAAATGGGTTGTGGCAGGTTGAAATATGTATGGCTCTATTGTAGTTTTGTTAAAAATAGGGAAGAATATCATGCCAGGTGCGGGGGTTCTTGGAATTGTACATGCACAGGATGTGCATTGTCATTTGGTTGACGACCTCGGTTTGGCCATCCTTCTGGGGTTGGAAGGTAGTGGACTTGGTGAGCTTGGTGTCTAGCAGTGACCAGAGGATCGACCATAATGTAATGAGAAAATGACTATCCTAATCTAAGGTAATGGTTTGTGGGATTCCAAAGTGTACCCACACTCATTCAAAAAAGAGCTTGACAGTGGCCTCCACTGTGATGATCTTCTTGTAAGAGGCCATAATTGCCATCTTGGAAAAGTGATCACAACCAAAAAAACATATTCAGTTCCCCGCTTGATGGATGGAAGGCCCAACATGTAGTCCATTTAGATGGATCCCCACGGCCTCTTCGGAGTAGGAAGAGGACTTTACAGAGCTTGTTTCTTAGTGGTCAGTTTCAAAATAGCACAGGCAATGTAGGACTGGAGATAATTGTTGATATCCCATCGAATATTCAACCATTAGAAATGTCACTGCAACACTGCCACTGTCTTTTCCATCATATTTGCTCACTCGCTTGATGGAAAAAAGAGATGGAAAAGATGGCACATCATCCCTTCCTAAAGATGGAAATTAGTGACAACTACGTTTTCACCCAACATCTGGTAAGTGTTGTCAAAGTGATGATCTGTTTCATAAAGGTGGGGCCATCCAGAGGTCTCGTGGCCACAAGAATCTAACACTATGGTGAGTGTCACTACTGGAGGTTTGTTGAGGCAATCAATGACTTGGTTGGTACTTCCTGTTTTATACTTGATGTTGAAGTGGAACTGTTGCAAATATGTGGACAACTTCTGATGGTGGTCATTATGCAATTTTCCTTGTGTCTACATGAATTGCATTGGCTTATGATCAGTGTGGATGAGTGTCTCCTTCCCAAGAATGTAACAAATCCATTGGAGAAAAAATTTCACAATGGAGTACATTTATTTGTCGTAATTAGGGTACTTACGGATGACATCTGATAGTGTCTCACTATGATAAGCCATGGGGTGGCTGTGTTAAGTGATGACTACACCCACAACATAGTCTCAAGCATATGTATCGATCTCAAAGGGATGTTGCGAGCCAAGTAATGAAAGCACCAAGGCTGAGCAAAAGAACTAACACTTTCTGTTGGGACATGCCCCACACAAATATTTCCTTACCACCACCCCTGGTTATTTGGTTGAAGGCCCATGCAATATGCGAGAATCCCAACATGAACCTATGATAGAAATTGGAAAGGCCTAAGAAGCTCCAAAGATTAGTGAGTTTGGTTGGGGTTGGCCAGTCATAGATGACTTGGATATTGGCTGGATCAACATGCAAACCATGTGCATCAATAATGTATCCTAGGTACTAGACCCTGTCCATGTCGACATATCATTTTTCTAAGTTGGAATATAGCTTGTGTTGCTGTAGAGAGTGCATAACCTGTTGAATATGCTGCAAGTGTTCTGCCCAAGTCTTGTTGTATATGAGGATGTCATCCATATACATGACCAAAAAATAATTAGTGAAAATCCACAAGATATCATCCATCATCCTCATGAAACTTGTTGTGGCATTTGTCAAACCAAAGGGCATGGCCAATCATTCAAGAAGACCTTCTTTTGACTTGCAGGAAGTTTTCTATACATTTTTATTTTCTATTGGGACCTGATGGTAGCCATGATTTAGGTCAATCTTACTGAAGTATTTGGCCCCCTTGAGATGATCAAGGAGATCATCGATTCAGGGAATTGAGTACCAATTCTCGACTGTGATTTTATTTAGGGCCTGGTATTCAATGCAAAGTTTCCAGGTCCCGAATTTATTCTACACCAACACAATTAGGCTTCCACAAGGTGATGAGATGGGTCAGATGTGCCCCTTGTAGAGAATTTCTTGGATATGACACTTAATATCCTCATTTTCTAGTAGAGAGAGAAGATATACTATCCCTTTGGGTAGTGGTGCACTGGGGTTAGATTGATGGGATGCTTGAATTGAAAGTGCAGAGGTACCCCAATAGGTTATGAGAAGGTGTCTTGGTAATACTCCATGGCCTTATACAGTTGCTTATGCTGCGTGGAGAGGTCGTCGACAAAGGCCATGGATGTGGATGCCACCTTTCTCTCACTTTGAGAGCGAATCACGAAGAGGAAAAACTTCCTAGTATGAGAAATGACCTTCGTGCATTGCTTGGCAGAGATCAAGGAAATAGAACTAGGTGGGACTACCTTGGGTATCCTATACAATTTCCTGTTCAAAGTAATAATAATAGTGCAAGGCCTAGACTCATATACATCATGATGTTTCCATAAATAGGGTCTACTAAAAATATCATCACAAAATTGAAGGGGAGAAAAATCACACAATACCTCATCTTTGAATGGCTTGATGTCATACGATAGGAGACACTATTGGATGACATGAACAACGCTTCCTTGACGGATCCATCCGATGGTGTAGGGATGCAGGTGCAACATTGTTGACAGGGATAGTCGCATGATGACCTTTCCTAATATGAGGTTCTTCTTGCTACCACTATCAACGATGAATTGAAACAAAGTGCCTTTCACCCACATCTATGAATGAAAGAGGTGCTCACCTTCCTCTGGCTCATCAGGTTTGCCGGGCTGGATTTTGGTGGTAGCAATGGTGGAACTGGGTTTTGTGTCAATGATATATCTCCCCTTTTCTAATTCTGAATTAGAGTCAGAACCCACATCTGATTCATAGGATTTTACCTCAGCCACCAATGTCTGCTTTGAGCGACAATCAACAATATTATTCCAAGGGATCTTATGGTAGTTGCACCACTTCCTGGTATCTTTCTTCATCTTCCCATTATACTTCTTTTCTTGTGTCTTGGATTGGTTGTCTTGAGGTTTCCCATATTTTCTCTATCCTTTTTTCTATGGTTTGGGGCTTCCCTTTCCCTGCTTTTGTTGTGAGGGGTTCCCAGACCCAAACTTCCACGCCTTTTTAAATTTTTTTTCTTAATTTTGACGGCATATCGATAGGCCGCTCCCAAGGATGAGTTGTCCAAAAAATACATTTCTATCTATATGTATTTATGAATACCACCTCTGTACTTGAGCATCAGATGTCTCTCAAAATATTTGATACCCAACTTTGTGTGCAAGGTAGTTGTCATAACTTCCAACAAGGTAGTATTGTTCCTTAATAGAATCCATGAAGGAGATCTAAGTGGGTGAGACTGCAAATAATGTGGATCCCTCTATTTCCTTTTTCTCACAGAAATTATCCCACCAATCTTTGACACGGGGGGCGGCCTTGAGGAGTGCAAATGTAATTTTTTCACTATCAAAAAATTTGTGGACATAAAAGTACCCTTCTAGAAGGTTTAACCATTTATCTATGACATCCGCATCTATTTGAGCTTCAAATATAGGAATATAAAAATTGATCTATACCTTGAAGGGGGTGGCGCCTCCACTTGAGGTGGATGTGTTGCTTGTCGACAGTCGTTGAAGGATTTGTCTAAAGGTTTCCATCATCTCGTTCCTCTGTCACTCAAGGCATTCCTCGAGAAACATTTTGAAAGGATATCTTATCCCATCATATTTATTTTCTCCCATCATGGAAGGTTTCTTGGGTATGCGAGAGAAGTTTTCCTCAAGAGAAATAAGCTCGAGACCCAAGTCTCTATACCCTGACTACGTCGGGGACATGCATTAAAAAAAATGACCAGGAGAAGACCACTCTGATACCATTGGTCTATATTTATGAGAAAAATGAAATGAAACCACATATTTATAATATTAACATAGAGACACAGTGAAAAATAACAGAGATACAATAAAACTTGACTTCTATTAAATAAGAAATATGCTGAAAACTGTAAAATGTAGATTGAAAACAAGCTTTCTAGAGTGGTGACAACTTATCTCTGAGAAGAGAAACAACGACTATGCTCATTTACAAGAAGATGAGAAAAATGAGGATCTAAAGGCATTTTTACAATAAACATGAATTCCAAAACCCTAGACATCCAAAAACCTAACCCTAGGAGATGAAGTGCCAAAATTCATGTGGACCTCGTTGGGGTAAGTAAGTACATCAACTTTCCAGGGCTATAAGTTTGGCATACAATCTCTGTTTAGGGTGAATGAAAGCTCGTTGGAAGGGTATCGACGAGGAGATTCATTTAGGGGGATCAATAAATCCTTTGGCTATCATTGAGGTTCCCGATCATGAAAAAATGTCGTTTGGGCCCTCAAAATGGTCCCGAAAGTTTGGGAGCCGAAAAACTCCTAAACATAGTAAGTTTCCAAAAAACTATTTTGAGCCAGTTGGAAAAGGTGGGTGGCCACTGATATCCTCCTAGATCAAAATATATAACCACCTTTCTTCTGTTTTATTTCATCCTATGTAAGGTATTCTCTTTTAATAACCATTGAACCATTCATAAATCAATTTCCTTTGGAGTATGTTAGTGAGACATTGAGGGTTTTATTTTCCTCAAAGAAACATGCCAACTAATAGTCAGTGCCCCATTCATTACCTTTTAAGGAAACCATTGCATTTTTGTTCTCTGCAAAAAATGGAGTGCCAATGAGTGGGTCCACCAAATAAAAAAAACATACTACATTCATTCTAGTTAATCAAAATTAATCTAATATTCATAGAACTAGGTTATATGAGATCTAAAACATGATCATAATGTGGTGAAATAGTTGATTTGTCCTCCTCCAACTGGGATAATTCAACAATTGTACTTTGACCAATGGGAAGTGATACATTATCCTATATATCAAACGAGTTCATTGATTCACAATTATATTATTCATTACTACTACATGGACCACATAAATAAGCATTTTTTTCTATGTTTATACTATATCATTGTTCAAGGTTTGAACAGAATGAAATACATAAGTGCCACATATTTTTTTTAATCCATATGTATGTGATCATTTTACATCAACCACCTCCCAAAAATATCTTTGTACATGTCCTTTCATCATTGCTACTCTTCTTGCTTTCTTGTTCCCTTTGCCATTACTAAAAAACACCATTCAATAATAGATGTGCCTCTCAAATGAGGGGATTTGTTGTGAACTTCAATACGTTTCTACATAAAATAGTTTTGATTCATGTTCCATCTCCATCATGCTCTCCTTTCCCATTCCTAGTCTTGAAATAGTTCCAAGTATGTGCTACCTATTGGAAAATGTTTAACAGGTAGCATATGCTTATCATTGATGGCAAGTACAATAATGAAGATGGAATGAGTACAGGAAGAATGTAACAGACGGGCACCAGAAGTATTGTGGGAAGATGATGCAGAGTAACCTCGATAAGATCAGAAGAGATAGTGCAGAGGATGTTTGGTATGTTTTACACGCAGTGTATGCTTTTCATTGATGGCTTGAGTACAACAGCGATGATCAGCAGCGCAATGATATTCAGGAAGACCAACAACGCAATAATAGTCTAAATGCAACAATCCTCAGTCGTAAAATCGAGGATCGTTCTAAACTATTGATCAGGCATAATGAAGTCCCGTAAAGTTTATGAAGCATTTCTGATCGTTGGATCCCATCCAAAATTCTCGACAGAACGAGGGCCATCAGATCTGAATATAGACAAGAAGAGCGCACTGAAGAGGAGGATAGATCTCAGGTGTTAGGTCCGAGTGTAGGGTCCGACCACCATTGGATCAAGGAGAACCTGCACGTTCCTTAAAGTGCAAGGAGTAGAGGGCTCACAAAATCTCGAAAGCAGGAGGACCGTCCATCTCAGGGGGTTATGTGGACCATTGATTCAACTTCCTGTTGGAGTTTCGGGGATCAAGAGTTGGAGATGACAAGTAATATCATCCATAGAAATCTCGATTTCGTGATATGCAAAATCGCTATGTAATCTGAGCCGTCAAATCAAGGTCACATCTGGACCGTCGATCCAACTCACGTCAGCGAACCACATCAGCTAGGAACACGTGGCACAACCAGGTAACGACAAGTGTCATACTGATTCAACATTCCAAGAACATGTAAGTCACGAATCAGGGTGACACGTGGCAAATATTTAACACATGTGACATCAGCAGACTTACACCATGTCGGAGTTTCGGGGATTGAGAGTTGGAGATGTCAAAGAAATAATGCAACATGAATCCCGATTTTGCGATATGCAAAATCGTGACTTAATCGCAGCCATTGAATCAAGATAGAATCTAGACCGTTGATCCAAGTACCTTTCAAGGTTTCAAGGATCAAGTGTTGGAGATGTTAAAGAATATTAACATCAAGAATCCCGATATCGCGATATACGAAATCGTGATGTAATTGCAACTATCAGATCAAGATGTGATCTGGACCGTTGATCCAACTTCTTTACGGAGTTTCGTGGATTGGGATTTGTAAGTGACAAGAACATTGAACATCAAGTATGTAGAAATCGCAAAATGCAAAATTGCGAAAGGATCTGAGCCATCAGATCAAGTGTTGCTCAGGACCGGTGATCCCACGCCATTTCGGGGTATCGGGGATCGCGACTTGGAGAGTCGAAATGCCTCATCTCCAAACTCACAAAATGTGAAATCGTGAAAGCACTTTATGCATAAGCGTGTGGTCTCAACCGGTGGTCACATCATCGAAGAGCTGAAGAAAAGAGTATGTGCAGACAAGCTCCTTTTCGGCATTTCGGGGATCGCGAATTGGAAAGTCGAGAAACTTCACAGTGGGATTAACGAAAAGGCGAGATGCGAGATCGTGAAAAGATCTAGACCATTGATTCATTGAGATCATGGATCGTCGATCAGGGTCGATGAAGATCATGAGTTCGCAACACCTTTTAGCGTAACCTGTGGTCACCGTGTGTGGTCACGTGGAGGAAGGACCTAGTGTAGATAAGCTCCGCCTCGAAATTTCGTGGATCGCGTATGGGCGTGTCGAGACACTGGATCATACGAATGCCGAAATATTGAAAAGGTGAATTGTTGGTGTAACCGGAGTTCACCGCCTATGGTCATGTAGAGGAGGGAGCTAGAGAAGCCAAGCTCCTTTTTGGAGCTCGTGACATGGAGACTCAAGATGTCTCATTGCAGAATCTACGAATTGTGAAAGTGAAAAACAGGTAAATAACTCAAGAACCCATCAGAGTTAATCCAATGATGGAGGTGAAAATGAGCACTATCGGAGGGCTAATGTTGATCCTCACAGTGTAACTGCTAGAAACCATTGATGGTTTCTACCAGAGGATGCGAAGAGACTTCTGTGTGAGTTCTAGAGGAGCTGAAGAGTTACAAGGAATCTGCTAGTGGAATGAAGACGATTCATGGAGAAAATTGACAGCTGGATGAGGGTTAGAACCTATAACTAAAACAGAAAGGATAAGCTCGACTATGCCAGAGAAGATGAAGCGTCTCAACTGCCAGAGAGGCTGAGGAATCTCAGCATAACACCCACTGATGCTGAACGCGTGGTTGAACTGCCAGAGAAGTTGAAGAGTCGTGATGATGATCACGCAGAGCACTTGAGATGTGGAGGAGATTGGTGCGGTATGAGAATGCAAAGGAATGGAAAATATTGCATGCACAAGATGCACATAAACTATATATACACGGTACAGAGAAGAGAAGTGGTTGTTGTTGCTGTTGGAGTTGTTGTGGTCACTGTGTAGAATGATGGAAGTGTGAGCAGGGAGGCAGAGTGCAGGAGTAGAAATACATAGTAGAGGAAGGTTGCATTGAAGGGACATGGTGCAAAGAGTATAAAAGGTAGAAGAACAGACAACGCAAGTCTGGTGTGCAGGAAGGCAGTGAGGCAGACAGAGCAACAAAATGCAGCAGAACAGTGATGAGTCTGGTAAGCCACTGTTGAACATTATATCACTATAATAAGTTTCAGTAGCAAAGATTTATATTCCAGGGAGGTAGGGAGGTTCTAGGGAGGACTGTTGTCCTCAGAGGTTCAAGTGGGTGCTTGAACACAGGGAGTTGTAGCTTCCATCTGGTTGTAGCCAGAGAAACTAGGGTGGCAGGGTGGTGCAAGGGAGAACTCTTGTTCTCTGTTATATAGGTTGGTGCCTGTATAATTGGAAGTTGGTGCTTCCATCCAGTTGGTGCTAGAAACACTCAGGGAGTTGGTTCTTCCTTCTAGTTGGTGCTAGAGAAACCAGGGAGTTGGTGATTCCTTCTAGTGGGTGCTAGAGAAACCAGGGAGTTTGGTGCTTCCTTCTAGTGGGTGCTAGATAAAACAGAGAGTTGGTGCTCTCAAGAAGTTGCAGCTTGCAAAACAGAGGTTGTATCCTCATTATGAGTTGGTGCTCATATGTATGATAATGTAAAGAATGTAATTATTACTTATCATATAAAGAAAAATAGTTTTTTACCCTGTATGGGTTTCCTCGGGAAATATCTGTCTCTGTGTGTCTCATATATATGACTGATGCTGAATGTGCCATTGTTTATTTCCCTGCATTATTGTGATCATCATTCAGTGTTTCTGTAAAGAGTTTTAAAAGAAGTATTATTGTTTAAGCACGGTGACAACTGATTCACCCCCCCTCTCAGTTGTCCAACACTACCTTGTATTTTTTGTACTACATACACAACCATTAAAATACACACACATTTTTGAACTAGCCCGTGTAACCATTTGACCAAATCCAATGTTGATCCATATGTGTATTGTTCTCCTTCAATTTATGTAGGACAACTAAAAGAAATACATATTTATTATGCATCAGTGCATTCATTATATCAAATACACACAAGGGATTCAAAAATATATTATATATTTTTAAAGCACAATGCATTCAATATCTAAAATATGCACCTTAGTTTCATATTTTATCAAACATTGGTGCACATGTGCATGTGATATATATTTGGCACATCAATGTGTGTTATCGATATAAGCATACTGATAAAAAATCCTTTGTTATAACCTCTAGCTGCTTGGAAATTTTTGTTATAGTGAAAATCCATTAAAACTTCCATGACCAATAATGAAGGTTTTTTAGATAAATTTTCCCAATTTTGTAACACTTGAATTTTTTTCAAAAACTTTCATTATAAGGTGTTTTCCTTGTAGTGACGAGTTGACCACATCCAACCCAAAGCAATGAAAATTGAACTCATTCATCCAAGTCATCCATGGTAAGCCAAGTCAATGACATTTAACCACAGAGTCATAAGAAAACCAATTCAACCACAATCATACAAGGAAACCAAAGTCAAGTTGATTTAATCAATATCATCCTCTGTCAACCATGTTCACACACATTCACACATAGTTAATGAGATTTAAGCAAAGTCAACCATAATTAAACATGATCAACCATAGCTAACCAAGTCAACTAGAGTTGACCAAAGGTGACCAAAGTCAACCATAGTCACCCAAGTTGACCATAATTATCCAAGTCAACCACATTTAATAAAATTCAACCATTGTTAGTCAAATTTAACCATAGTCAACTTTGTTCAACCATATTTATCTAATTGAATGACAATTAACCCTACACAATTAAGTAAAGAAAACTCAACTATGGTCTCCAAAGTCAACCATGGTAATCCAAGCCAAAAACATTCAACCATAGAGATCCATGTATGAACCAAGTCAACCAAAATCATCAAAGGCAATTAAAGTCAACCAAATTTAACTAATATATTCCACTATCAACTACAATCACCCATATTTAATGAGAGTTAATAAAATTTAGCAATAATTAATTATAATCAATGACAATCAACGAAGTCAACCATAGTCAACCAAAGTTTATGAAAGCCAATCAAAGTTGAATAAAGTCACCCAAGTTAACTATAGTTATCAAATTCAAGCATATTCAACCAAATTCAACTATTGTTAAACAAAATCAACTTTGGCTAACCATATTTAACTATTTAATCAACCACAATTAACCCCAAACAACTAAGTAAATGAAAGTCAACTGAAGCCAACCTTAGCAAAAACATTCAAGGAAAGTAAGTAATAAAGAAACTCAACCATACTTGGCTAAGTAAGTCACAAGTAACCGAAGTGAGTGAAGTAAAAAAAATATATTGTCACTCATCAAAGTCAACCATAGTCCTCTAGGTCATCCAAAGTTAACCATAGTTAACCATACACTACAAAGTCAATCATAGTTTTAAACCAACATTATTTATAGTCATCCAAATCAACCATATTGAACCATGGTGAGTCAATTCAACCAATGTCAACCAAAATAAAGCATAAGAAAAAAAGTTCAAGAAAGTTGCCATCTTGTGCCAAGTCCTCCGTAGTTAATTAAATTTATCACAATCAACTAAATTCAACCACAATGAGCTTAAGCCAACTATTATCGACAAAAATTAATTATGGTAATTCAATTCAACCACATTTATCCAGGTCTAACATACTCAACCATACTCAACCATTGATCTGAAAATAGGGGGCTGACTTGTTATTCTATGCAAGCACCCTCTACTTCATAAAAATAAACTTTTCAGGACCTTGCTCAATGTGTTAAAATATGCAAGATAGATTATGTGCCAAGTTTATGCATCTTCTTTTAAATGTTCATGTGTGAGGAAATTTTCCTTTAAATGGTTAAATATGTGTTTTAAACATATACACATTAAACATAACTTGAGCAAATAAACTAGCAAACTCACAACAATAACAAGATGATAAAGGAGTTCACGCCTCTCTGGGCTACATCTCCTTGAGCCTCCATCAATGGACTTGGCTCTTTGGGATTAATTTGTCAAATATTCTTTTACAAGGTGCTGATCAACTCCAATGGATTTTATGACTGTACCATTGGGTTTAGAATACATAAAAACCCCAAAAATGACTAATAAAACTCTGAAAACGGATCATAGCTCATCCGGGTATGACCTCTTCTACATGTGGCCTTGAGCTTCCCTGAGCTTCCTTGTGGAAAAAACACTTGTAAAAGTCCTCAAATGGATCAGAAACCTATCCCAATGTGTTCATAGCATAACAATTAGCCAAAAATGACTATTCAGTCACAGAAAACAGACTTTGGCTCATCTGAGCATGACCTCAATCAATGAGGGATTCAAGCTCCCTAGAGCTCTCTGAAACTTCAATGGTGAAAAACCTACAAAATAAGTCTTCAAATGCCTTTGAAAATAGTGCCAATGGATTCAGAATGTCCAAAAACCCCTAGCTGGGCTTTTTCGGCACCTCATTTGGCCAAGAAATGAAGAAGATAGGCCTCCTGCCATTTTCTTCCTTCAAGCTTGCTGTCTCTGGTTTGCCAAAACGCACCTTTGTGTGGCCAACCTAGCACACGTGAAAAAACTCGTGCTAAAACCTAGCACCGATGCATAATCGTAAAATGGGCGAAACTGTAGGACGGTTAGGGCGCGCCCAGCCCCTAACTGCCAAGACTGTGGTCATAAGGGTCACCATGTGACAGCGCGCTCATCCGAAAAGGGCCAAGGTTTTGAACCAATGAAAATGCACCAAGTGTTGGTAGAATGGTTGGTTGTAACCGTTTAAAAAAAAAAATCAAATCCATGCGCACAAATGACACGGTCATATGGTATTTGTGTATACGATCTGGGCTAACTGTTTAAAATCCGAATTCACATGCGTTCTCCGTGTGACAAAGGGTCATATGGTAAACAATACAACCGCGGGTTGGGGCTAAGCCCCAGCCGACCCCCGTGCTAAACTAAACATTAATCAAACTTAAATATATTTTAAACCATATATATAATAAGGAACACAGTGTGGTACATTAGCAGCGTGGACTTTGCAAAGGCTATGCACAGTGGGGAGGTTCGGGGTTCGATCCCCATGGACTCCATAACTTTTAAACAAACAACCAAACCAATAATAGGGTGCCACATGGCAGCCCACGACTGGGACACGTGGCACCAAACCACTTGCCAAAATGATGCCACGTGTCACAACAGGATTCGTCCAAAATCTGCCAATCAATGAATGCCATGTGACCAACCGCCACCTCAGCGTATGGACATGCCAAGTCATCATATGACCTTTGTCACGTCAGCCTCCATATGGACTGTACGAACTGTACAGTCAACACTTTTTTTTGCTTGTTTGACGATTTGAACAGATCGTGATATCTCACTCATATGACGTTTGTTTGAACCCAAATGAGCTGCATTGGGTTCGTGACGATGAGGGCTATGCACCCGTTCGTTTTGAGGCAATTATGAGAAATTTGATTTTTGAGCTAAATTTTGACCCCTGGTCTAGATTTTGATCATGCCTTCCCATTGAAAGGCTTTTGTACCCACAAAATCTTATGATTATCTGTCTGAGATTCAATACTCTTCTGCTTTCAAGTTCTATCAACTGATTCTACTTGAAAAGTCTCTTTTGACAATCACCTGAATACCTTGACATGCCTTGCACTGCAACTGGCTATGTCCCTCAACCATTGTTCTCTGGTTTCTACTGACCCACTGTTCTCTTTGTGCTTGGAAGACTGCCAACCTTCCCACTGAGAATCAAGTCCCTCTTGTGAACTCTTTGGCAACAAAGCAATCCGCTCTACAATGGCTGCAAAAACTTTTCTGCGACATCTTGTCACAAACCAAGAAAACCATCAATCTTGAAAACAAATTTATACAAGGATGAAAAGGATGCCAACAAAGTCTTTTTCTCTTCAAGAAAATGGTCACATCTTGTACTTCATCAAAGCACATGGTGTTTTCCTACATCTTGGTGTACTCAAAATTGACTTACAAGACAACAAACACCATCGACTAAACACAAGTCGAAAAACATGATCGACACAGCATAGTCGTCAAGACACATTGACACAAGTCAAGAATCGTTTGAAACATATCAACCTTCCCAAAATGACAAGTCGACATTCATGATACACAATCATGTTACAATCATGAGTCATTCATGATGAACTATCACCAGGTTCACTTCTTACAGATACACAATAACACATGCATGTGCATAGCTCTTCAACTCTCCTTCAAGTACAAACATAAGTACATAAAACCAAAACATGTGGGTACATAAGAGCTGAATATGAAAAAGATATATGGCTGTAACAAGTGAACATCATACCCATCTTTTACATCCTCCTGGCGAAGTTGTGCAACAACAAGAATGCCTCCAAAGGAATTGCATTCACATGTAAACTAACATCATACAAGTTGTGATAAATCACTGCAACTTGTCATACTCTCAACATAAATGGATACATAAGGCTGAAATATGCATCTACAACAGAAAATGCAAGCCTTACTTGCTCAAGAAATCCAACCATTTCTTACCAAGCCAACTCAATGGTGAATTCTTTTTCTGAAAATCGTCCTCTTGTGAATCATCTTGACTCACATCAATGATGGAATCTCCTCTTCCATTCTTGCCAATCTCTTTATCCATCTGCTTCTTGTGCTGTGGATGAGTGGTTGGATGAAATGTCCAACATTGGTCAATGAGATGACCCCTCTTCTGGCAATGAGTGCAAATCTTTTGCATCCTCTTTTCAAGTTGTCTTTGCTTGGAAAGTTTCCTGAAAGTGGTCAATCTTTTCCAACATTTTGAAACATGATGGTTATATAAACCACCTTATGTACATGGACTTTTTCTTCCATTTTTACATGCAAATTTATCATGCTTAACATAATCAAAAGCAACTGAATGATAGGAAAAATTATACCTTGAACATTCACCTTTAACGCCTCTTTGAGGAGGTGAATTTGAAGAGTTACAAGCTCTGCTTTGAAGACCAACAACAGTGTTCTTGTCCTCATGGCTGTCACAACTCTCTTGTTTCACACATTTGCATTCATCTTGAACACATACTTTGCATGCTTGAGAGATTGAACTTGAAACAAAATTTGTTCTTGGAACTTTT
>JASDQU010012632.1:10250-27062 GCA_032191745.1 Picea mariana
CTGGTGGACGTAGCCCACACTGGGTGAACCACGTAAATCTGTGTCTCTCTTGTATTGTGTGTCTTCTGTGTTTTTGTTTCTGCATTTATTTTATTTTATTGCTCCGCGGTCCTGTTTTTCTAACAGCATGCAGACCATCTTCTTTTATTTTATGTGATCATAAATCTTTAGTTTAACTATGATGGATGTGTAGAAACTTTGTCTATCTCTTTCAAATGTATGAAGTGTGTGGCTCCTAGTCATTTCTTAGGAACTCTTTGAAAATAAAAATAAATTTTTTTTTTCTTACAATCTTTATATTTCTTTGATTATCATGACGAACTTCTGCAGAGTCACATATTCTAAAAATCTAGAGTCCCAAGAAAATATTAAATAAAATAGGATTACCACCTCTATAAAAATGCAAGGGAATTTGTATCCCCATGAGGTTTTCATTTTGGTCCTAGTGGATTCAAGCATCAACACTATCAAAAATTTCCAACAATCCACCCGAAAAGTGCGCTAGCCTTAATAGATTAATGTGGCAAACTTTTAGAAACTTTCAACAGTTGAGTGGTGAGTTATAAATGAAAGAGGGTTAGGGTTTTTGTATCCCCAATGTCTGTAGATAAAAATATATAACAATATAAATAAGTACTAAGAAAATTGAGATGCCCTAGTGGCTTAATCAAGCACATAAAGCATAGAATTGATTCCAAGTTAGACAATCTCAAAAGAGTGAAATTTCACGTTTACTGAGGTAAATGTTTTATATCTCAAATGAAAAAATTATATTAGTGCCTTTAACATTTGGGTGAATGGAGTCTTTAAACATAAGTTGGATCAACAAGATCCTTAGGGGTGTAAATACTCTTACTTCCTAGGGTATGCTAATCCAACTAGGGTAAAGTCTAGGAGGGTATACACACTCATATTCCTCCTAGCAACCCTTGCAAAAATGACTTGTAAACTTAGAAAATTAAATGAAACTTGTGGAGGGTGTATCCAACATACTCCTTATAGGGTTTAAACAACAATAACTAAGAAAGAGAAAAAAATAATTAACAATGCATATTTTTCCTTACCAATTCCAAGAAAGAGAGAGATCAAACCCTAGTTCACCAAGCAATTTACCATCCAATAGCAAGAGAGCAAGCCTCCAAGAGGTGAACACCACCTTATCTCATCCAATCACCTAGAGATAAAACCAAAAAATCATTTGCACAAGAGATAAACACCATAAATCCTCAAGCATAGAGAAAATTTCAGCCAAGTACTTCTCACAATGGGATAGTTATGTTATGAAATGAGATTCAAAATGATATCTATTTATACAAATTGTCTAAAACATAGTTTGTCCACATAATTTAGGGTAAACAAAAAATAAGGGGGAAAACACCTTATTTTTCCCTTTTACACAAATAATAATATTTAATTTTTACTTTGCACATGAAAGAAAAACCCTAAGTAAGACGTCATCCCTCTAGGAAGACATTTTAACACTTTTCCAAGTTGTTGGAGAGAAAGGTGTATGTCATTGGGGATTCTAGAGCCTCTTCTTCATGCACCAAGGTCTCTTCCTTTAATTCATTCCTCCTTTGGTCAAATAATTCCAAGTGTCAATGATTAACAACTCCATCACCACCAAACCCTAGCCCTAGGTGACATCAAGCCCCAAAGAGTGACATTTTTCCCCTCCTAGGAAAGTCATTTGGGTGATAGAGTCTAGGTGAGGTCATCCATGATGTCTTCTAGGCCTCCAAAGGCATGTATTCATCATCTGACATGTGGGACCTTGGCATTCAACTCGTGGGATTGAAGCCCCATGGAAGCCCAAGCTAGGCTTGTTCCTCCAAAACTGTCCACCAACTGGGTCATGCAAAGACAAATGGATACACTCTCCAAGGATCTCAAGGCAAAGCATCATGATGAGTAATTAAAATAAAAAAAATATACATTCAAGCAAGTTCATCTAAACCAACTTATAAAAATAAACTAATGCTCAAATACCCTATGCAATTTACCAAGTTTGAGTATGGGAGGATTGAAAAGACGACCTATTGGGTGAATCGTCCCTCAATTTTAGGGGTGCTTCCCAAGGGGAACTCCTTCTAAGTTGCACAGATGATATGTTGTGGATGAGGGGAATAATTTTGGGCATGAGGTTCATGAAATACAATGGGTTTTGGTGTCTCACTTATGGGTGCCTTTGTAGAGGGTCTATTGCACCTTCGTTTTTAATGCATCCTTTTTCCAAGCCCATTCATTTCCATTAATTAATTAATATTCCAAAACCTTGGGTACTCCCTAGAGTGAAATCAATTAGCTTGGGGGGAAGCACCACAATGCCACTTGAATCTAGAGCTACATAGAGTGTCATATGCAAGGAAATAAAGGGACACCGCATGAGTGTACACACCTCAACAAGTGGGGATATTTATATTTATGTGTTTACTTTTGCAGGTCTTTGATTTTTTAAGATAAGCATTTCATTTATCTCAAGACCTATTTGGGAGGGAATTTGGAAGGTTCATAATCATGATTTTATATTTTTCCAGCCACAAGCATTTGGGCCTTCAACCACTTCTTCCCATGAAGTGAGGGACAACCCCTTATTGGATCGGTACTCCCGAAAAACCCAAAAGGTGAGGAGATGAGGGGATGGAGTGTGGAAAGTGGAAAGTATGGTCAGGAATGGAACTATGACTTGTTAAAAGGACCTCCTAGTAGCGGCCCTATACCTAAGGGTGAACCACTTACTAGGGCGTAATGTCAACCAACAAGGTAAAATAGGGCAAAGAGCACAATGTCCAAGCAAACATCACATAATAAAAAGAAGTAATAGATGTAACAAACTCAAATGCCTCAAATATTGAAATGAAACTCACCATAATACCTGACTTGTACATCATGGATCAAGACCCAATGTCTTTCGTAGCCCAGTTGATGTGGTGGATACCATCATGATCAACTTGGAGCGTAGTGGTGAGATGGGTCTCCATCTGTGCAAGTGGACATTTCTAGTCAAGTCATCTCTTGGTACTCCATGTATGCAACCTGAGGGCCTCGAGACATCATCTCCTTAATTATCCCACAAAATGGGGATAACACAGTCATTGTTTCAATCGAGATTAGAATAGTCAAATTGATGGAAATTAATTGCATTTCAAATCTTTACTGCAATCTTTAATGCTGAAATTTTACTCCAAACTCTTCCTTGCAATTTCAGTTATCTGTAGAGGTGTGCAAAACAAGAGGCTCCTTGCACTCCATCTGTAATAACTATCTAGAATGTTTTTGTGTGTTTGAGAGAGAGAGAGAGAGAGAGAGAGAGAGAGAGAGAGAGAGAGAGAGAGAGAGAGCACAATCAACCATGCATAGGGGCCAATCTAACTTTCATATTATAAGAAGGTGAGAGAAATAAATATAGACAACTTCAAAATATAAATATTTTAGAGTCCTGAGAAGTAAAACCTTTTTAATATCAACAATGTCATTTTTTTTTGGTTAGGTCAAAATCAACCTCAAGTTTGAAAATAAGAAGATCCGCCTATCATATTTTAGGGATCTATAAGTATGTTAACTGATCAGTCTGCTATGCATTCTTTGTTATAAAAATAGGATCGCGAATAAATAAAATAAAACAAATGTGGAAATAAAACACAGAAGATACACAATACAATAGAGACACATATATACGTGGTTCACCTAGTGTGGGATATGTTCACTGGAGAAATTTCCAGGTCCTTCCTTTATTATTATCCAACAAATGAAGAGATAAAACCTACATTGCACCTGTTGTAACTTCTTCTTCTTTCTCTCACAGTCCCCTCCCTCAGAATATAATATTCGCAATGATACATAGCCACAATACATTTCCCTCATAAAAGGGGGTTTCCTTCTAGGGAAAAAAAACCCTAACATAACTTCTACCATTAAATCTGTGACCTTATAATGAACGGTCCATATTTACAATGAAATTAAAATATACATTTACAAGACAATTTTTCCTTCTGGGGCTTCACCCCCGAACCTTGTCGGGGTCTCACTCGCCCCTGGACCCACCAAACCCCCTAGAGGGGGTAACCCCCCTATGCACTCCCCCACGTGGAGGAGTGTACATTATTATGGGGTGTAAAGTCTTCATGAGGTATAAACACGGTTGAAAACAAAGACCTTTGAATTGGGAAGATAATCAGGCTCCACAACCAACAATCTCCCACTTGGAGACTCATCTCAACAACTCCACCGTTGTTGTATCTACTAGAATATGAACCTTATTGGACCTGGAAAATTTCTCATCTTCACCTTTATGCTTGAATACCAACTGAAACTGAGCAGGAACTCAGTTTCTCCCTGGTTACTCCCTTAGTTAACATGTCTGCAGGATTCTGGCTAGTGTGTATATTTTCCAACTTCAAATGTCCATCTTCCAAGACAAATCGTATGAAATGGTACCTAATATTTATATGATTAGTCTTCAAATGGAAGGCTAAGTTATTTTCAATATGAATGGCACTCTCACTGCCATAACACAACCTGCTATTCTCTTGCTTCTTTCCTAATTCCTCCATAAACCTCTGTAACCAGATAATTTCTTTACTAGTCTCTGTAGAAGAAACATACTTTTCTTTTGTTGTTGAAAGTGAAACAACCTTTTGCAGTTTTGAAATCCAACTTACTGTTGTTCCACCTATAGTAAAAACATACTCTGTGGTGCTCCTCCTGCTATCTTTATCACCTGCCATATCTGAATCAAAATATCCATGTAGAATAGTGTCTGAACCTCCAAAACATAATGCATGAGTACCAATACCTCCTAAATACCCGAGAATCCACTTTACTACCTCTTAATGTTATTTACCTAGATTGTTCATATACATGCTCACAACTTCCATTTCATGTGCAATATCTGGTCTTGTGCAAACCATCGCATACATAAAGCTGCCAATTGTTAATGAATAAAGGACCTTGGACATGTATTCTATATCTTGTTGTGTCTTGGGACACATTTCCTTAGTTAATTTGAAATGGTTGGCAAAAGGTGTACTAACTAGTTTTGCATTCTGCATTCTAAACCTCTCCAACACCTTCTCTATGTACTCACCCTCAGACAATGTCAATTTTTGATTTTTCCTGTCTCTTGTTATTCTCATACCAAGGATTTTCTTTGTAGCACCCAAATCCTTCATCTCAAATGAATTAGATAATTTCTTCTTGAGCACATTTATATCTTGCATATTAGACCCCACAACAAGCATGCCATCTACATGTTGGAGTTACTTCACACACACCTAGGATTTCTTTTTCCTAAGGTTTTTCCTTATTTATTAGTCATAATTAGTCATTATCCAGTCTCCTATAATTTAGGGGAGAATATTCCACCTGGAGAATATTCTCTTTCAGTTGACACTTCAATTTGACTAGTTGAGTTGAGTTTAGATGCTGCATTGGTTTTGTCACCATGCAACATTGGGACCATCACCATGATAATTCGAAATTGCCTTGGTATCATCACCAGAGTGGTGCATTATCCTTGATTCCCTAAGTTAACTCCTCACTACTTTATGTTCAGTCAGTTAACTAAAGACTAGTTGACTAGTTAACTCAACTAGGTGGCAGTTCACTCCTGTAACTACTTGAGAGACTAGACTAGGTGGAAGTTCACTCCCGTAACTGTTGGTGTGTGTCCAGATCACTCTAGACCACCACTATGGTGCATTGGTTATCCTCTAGTCGAACTCATTGAGTTATACAGAGTATATCATGTGTAAACTATTCATTATTCACAACGGTTAATGAGAATTCTTTCATTCTTTCTCTCCTTCTTCTTCTTTCTCCAATTCTCTCTGAAAATGTGTGTATTATTGTTTATCTAGATCTATTATCTGTAGTTTCAACACATTTTCACTACATACAATATCAAGATAATACAACTTTCATTTTCTAGCTTTTTAAAATAAACACAGTGATCATAATGACATCTACTATAACCTTGTTCTGTCATAAACCTGTCAAAATTCAAATACCACTGCCTTGGGGATTTATTTAGGCCATACAATCTCTTCTTCAACTTTCATACCAAATTTTCCTTCCCTTTGACCTCATACCCCTGTGGCTGCTGCATATAAATCTCTTCCTCCAAATCCCCATGGAGAAAAGTTGTTTTTACATTTGACTGTTCTAGATGCAAATATTCTACTTCCAAGAGACTTAAAATAGTCCTAATTGAAGTCATTTTAACAACATGATAAATTATTTCATCAAAATCTATACCTTTATTTTGCGCAAACCCCTTTACAACAAGTCTAGCCTTGTACCACTTTTTTCGTCCATCTTCTTCCTTCAACTTGTAAACCCATTTATTCTGCAATGTTATTTTTCCTGCAGGCAACTGAACCAAGTCCCAAGTATGGTTATTTACCAAGGAATCCATTCTCTTTCATGCCTTGCTCCCACTTCTTTTTGGTGTCTACCTACATTTCCTCTTCATAACATTCTGGTTCACTAGAATCAGTCAACAATAAATAATACAATGAAGGAGAGTATCGTTCAGGGGGTTTTCTTAACCTGATATATCTTCTAACAACACTTGCAGGCGTTTGAGGTACATGTTGATCCTATTGTTGTACATTTTGATTTTCTGGTACCTTTAGAATTTCTTTTCCATTGATCTCATTAAGCACTATGTATTCTGGTTTTTCTTTTTCCTGTTTCTTTCCCTGTAACTGATCTTTGTACATGACCTTCTCATTGAATATGTCATCTCTACTCCTAATGATTTTTTTATTTTCATAATCTCATAATCGATAACCAAAATCATTAACATCATTTCCAATAAAGGTACACTTCTTGGATTTTGCCTCAAGCTTTGTTCTATTTTCTTTATCAATATGAACAAATGATTCACAACCGAAAGTCTTCAAAAAAGAATTATAGTTTAACTTTTTACTTGTCCAAGCCTCCTCTGGAATTCTACCATCCAAATATCTTGAAGGTCCTCTGTTTATTAAGTAAACAAAAATATCTACAACATCTGCCCAGAACTGTAAGGGCAAACCAACATGCAATCTCATACTCCTTGCACACTCCATGATTGTCATGTTCATCCTTTCTGACACACAATTTTCTTGTGGTGTTCCTGGAACTGTCTTATCTCTACGAATCCCATGGTAAGAACAATAATCACCAAACTCCTTGTTGCAATATTCATCTCCATTGTTTGATTTGAGACACTTTAACCTTTTTCCTATCTCATTCTCAACCAAAGCTTTCCATTTATTAAAAGTATCAAAAACATCAAATTTTTGTCGAATGCAATAAAACCAAGTTTTTCTAGTTGCATCATCAATAAAAGTAACATAATAACGAGAGACACCAAGAGATGATACATGATATGGTCCCCATGCATATGTATGCACAAGCTCTAACCTTTCACTCTTCTTTTCTTTTCTGACTCTAATAAATCTGACTCTCTTCTGCTTTCCATAAACACAATGCTCACAGAAATCCAAATCAATTTGTTTAAGATCTGACAACAAATTTCTTTTGTGAAGTATCTGCATCCCCTTCTCACTCATGTGTCCAAGCCTATGATTCCACAGTGTTGTATCCACTCCTGTAGAAGCTAAAGAGATAGAAGAGTCATTATTACCAGTACATAAATACAATGTACCTACCTTCTCTCCTTTTGTTATCACCAATGATCCGTTGGGGACCTTCCACACCTTACCTATAAATATGGATATAAAACCTTCACTTTCCAACTACCTTGTTGAAATTAGATTTTTCCTTAGATATAGAACATGTCTTACCTCTTTCAACAACCATTGGTTTCCATTGCTTTTCTTTATTTTTACCTTTCTCATTCCAACAATTTTGCATGGTGCATCATCACCCAAATGAACCTGTCCAAGATCACCTTAAACATAATCTAGAAAATGTTTCCTACGGGGTGTGGCATGAAATGAAGCACCTGAATCTACTACCTAAGACTCAAAAATATTATCTATAGAAAGAATCAAAGAATCTTGTAACACATCATCTGTTACATTTGCTTCCTAGTTTTTCTCATGTTGTCCATCTCTTTGTTTCTTTGGAGCTCTGCAGTCTTTCTTCATATGTCCTTTCTTTCGAAATATTGAAAGCCACCGACTCTTCCAGTCTCATCCGTATTGTTCCTAGTGCCTTTCTGTCAAGAACCTCCCATTCTTCATCCTTCATGGTCGTCGACTTCTTTGCTATTCCACCCAATGGTAGAAATATATCCTTCTGATATAAATAATATTCCATCTGCATCTTCCATAACTGGTAGTTTTGGCCGTTAATTTCTCGACTCTAAACTTTCCATCTTCTGCCATTTCTCCCACTCGAACCAGGAACTCTCTTTTCCTACGAGTTACCTTTCACTCTGATACCAGTTGTTATAAAAATAGGATCACGGAGAAATAAAATAAAACAAACGTGGAAATAAAACACAAAAGATACACAATACAATAGAGACACATACGTGGTTCACTCGGTGTGGGCTACGTCCACTAGAGAAATGTCTAGGTCCTTCCTTTATTATTATCCAACAAATGAAGGGATAAAACCTACAACACACCCGATGTAACTTCCTATTATTTCTCTCACAGTCTCCTCCCTCAGAATACGATATTCACAATGATACATAGCCACAATACATTTCCCTCATAAAAGAGGGTTTCCTTCTAGGGAAAAAAAACTAACATAAATTATACCGTTAGATATGCAACCTTATAATGAACGGTCCAGATTTACAATGAAATTACAATATACATTTACAAGGCAATTTTTCCTTCAGAGGCTTCACCCCCGAAACCCCCATCGGGGACCCGCTTTCCCTCAGACCCCATGAACCTCGCAGAGGAGGTAACCCCCCTCTACAATCCCCTATGTGGAGGAGTGTACATTCTTATGGGGTGTAAATTCTTCATGGGGTATAAACACAGCTGAAAACAAATACCTCTGAATCAGGAAGATAATCATGCTCCACAGCCAACATTCTTCATGTGTTTTGTGTTGGCAAAGTAGGTACATCCACTTTAAACACATATAGTTCCATCTAAACAAGGAATATCATTTTATTAGTTGAAACTCTTAGTAGTGGACTATAGAAGGATCCACCCACTAGATTGCATGTATGTTATTGAAATTGACATGCAAACTGCTTAACCCAAATCAAATCTGTAAACCCAAAACAACACCAACAAACTTGACAACAAACAACTATATTCAATTGAATGGTGATTTCTATGTATCAAGTCAATTTGTTCCTTTGTTGGACTTAACTCTATTTTGTTAGTGGTAGGTGTTAGCGTTGAAAGTCACCTCTGGATTGTTGCAGAGGTAAGCCCAAGTCCCATTAGTTTGTATGTCACAATGAATAATTTCGGAGAGGTCAAATGGGTGCAGACTCGGGATCTTATCGATTTAACTCAGAAACATTGGGTTGATACACGTATATAAATGAGGTCTTGATCTAAATTTAGTCAGTAAGTTTGTATAGTGGTGAGAAGGTGGAAGAACATGAGGAAAACATGAAGGTCTGCTATGGACATCAGGTCTTCTAGTAGGAAAGTTTCAGATGCAAGATCCTCTTGGATCTGATAACTTTAAGAAACTGAAAAATGTTGTAATAGCAACTGCAATCAAACCTACATTACACTACATTCACAAAACTCGATTGGATCATCCATGCCCGAGCTCTCAGAATCAGAAGTAAAGAAATGAAGAGGGAAACTGACTGCCATTAAACAAGAAGTCTCAAGTAATTATACATAATCAGAGAACTAGAGGCCTCATCAAAACTTTACAATCGAGAGCCTAGCTCTACCATCAACACTTACAAAATATAAAAACTAAGTATTTATACTCAAAATAAAATCACAGAAGCATATTCGAGGAGCTGCATTGAAGGAATTACATATGCATGCTTCCTGACAAACTGTGCATGCAGTCTTTGTCCAGACGTGAACCTTGGTCATACACAAATGAGCTTCAGAACAAACCTGTTGATGAGCTGACTAACTAACAATATTTTTCTGTGCTTTCTATTTATGGTATAAATGACGTTCAACCACCACCAACCAACCTTAATAACTGCTTCATTGGGATCGGGGAAGGCTTAAGTCAACTCTGCACCTGTAAGACATGGCAGCTAACGGAGTGATTGGCGCACCAGACCTAAAATGGTGAACAAGAGATGGCCACGTGGACAATGCAAGGGACACATGAGCAAGAGCTGAGGTGGACTAGGACAGAGATGATGTGGGGCGAGGTGGCACGAGATCAAACTCCCAATCCCAAAGATCAAATTTACCTAGGGAATCTTATTGAGGAGCCCGAAAACAATTGAATCAAGTGAATCCTTAGCGTTCTATAAGACTAAGCTCCTCGACATGGGTGAGGAAGTGGAAGCACCAAAAAAAAAATATCTTGTCAAATTTTAGTTTCCTATCCGGGATCTAGATGACATGACTCAAATTAAAAACATCCCACCCTTTGCCTTTCCCAATTTCTAAGGCATGGCTAATGAGGATCCAATTACCTTTCTTTTCGAATTTGATGTCTTATGTCATAGTTATGACTAATCCACATATTCTTGTAATCTTAAACTATTCCCAACCACTCTAAAAGAGGAAATACTCTGCTAGTTCGTGGGGCTTGGCATGAAATCTATTAGAACATGGGATAAAATTAGGAAAAAAATCCTAAAGAAGTACCATGATTACTGTAAGGGGAGGGATATCATGGAGGAATTTTTCAAGATGACACAAAAGGGACAAAGAGAGCTTAGAATACTATATTGAGAGGTTCCAATATAACCCGTAGAGAACAAAAAATAATGAATTAGACCTTAAAACTCTATGCATTATTCTCCTTCGGGGAATTAGGGATGACTGCATGCATGCATTAAATATCATGGGATCTAGAGATATCTCTTAGCTAACATATGATGAAATTTGTGAGTTATGTATACATTATTCACATAGCACTACGAAATCTGGGAGAGGCCCTAGAGATATAATCTGAAGGGTCACCAAGTCATCTAGTGGAGGATGAGTTACTAGATCTGAGATAGGAAATTTATTGGATAACTTTAAAACTAACATTTTTATCTCACTTAGCTCCCACATAGACACCTTGCAGGATAGGAAAGAGAAAAAAGAAGTGAACTTGGAATTAGCCATCTTCTGCTCTAGATGTAGGAAGAAGCATCCTCTTTGGGATTTCCCTTTGGACAATGTGGAGATGTGTGTTATCTGTGAACATGGGAATGCAACCAAGGATTTCCCTTCTTTGCCTAAGTTGAAGGAAATATACAAAGGGGATAGTGAAGAAACTGATCAAATTGCTTTGTGGCCCAAAAACAACCATGGCCATCATGACCACCTGGTTTGGAACGTGACCAGTATTTTGTTCCATACCAGTATCCATCTCAAAATTGGTATCCATTTGTGCCATGGAAGCAATGGCCTAATGTTGACTAAAATTTGGTCACCTATATGTTCCCTCTCCTGGAATAATAAAAAAGTGATATTGGAAGATGAATATTTTTGAACTATTATATTTTCATTGCATATCCCTTGGTATCATCTTCTCCATGCATTTTGTAGAATCAAAATCAGAGTCTCCATGACAAAGATATGCATACTTCTATCCAAAAGTCCAATGGAGGTATTACAAGAAGAAATATGAAAAGTTTTCTAAGTGACATGTTTTCTCCTCTCCTTTCCCTTCACCTTTACTCATTCTCTCATTTTATACTTAGTCATTTTTCCCATTGTCTCATTAATTTTATATCCCCCTTACCTTTTTTCACACTTAGCCATTTTTCCTTATTCTTTTCCCTTTTCCTTTATTTTCCTTTCCATTTTCATTATCCATTTTTTCCTTTATTTCCTTTTCCTT
This sequence comes from Picea mariana, assembly GCA_032191745.1. Lineage (NCBI taxonomy): Eukaryota > Viridiplantae > Streptophyta > Pinopsida > Pinales > Pinaceae > Picea > Picea mariana. The sequence goes on from JASDQU010012632.1 coordinate 22,164, forward strand.
TTTTCCTTTCCCAAATTTCACGTAATTCCTTTATTTCCCATATATTTCTTTTGATTTTTGATATTTTCCATATTTCTCTCCATATTTCACATGATCCATTATATACTTTCCAGACTTAGTCTTATTTACTATGGCTTATTGCGGGTTCGTGGGTTGGTGATATTTCCAAAGAATATGTTTTATCTCCGCTACCCTCACAATGGACTTTGATTTCCGCCACCTTTATAATGCATACAACTCTTTTTACTACTCTTTACTATGTAACTCCTCCAACACTTAGCCAAATATATGAGTTACCGCGGGTTCACGGGTTTGCGGATTGGTGAGGGTTGGTGATGTTTATTTCATGTTATATGAGTCTGCCTAACTGATTCTCAAGACTTAGAATATTTTACAACTATTTACCTCTCCTCTCCACTTCACCTACACTTAGAATTTTTCACACTCATTCCTTACTATGTATTACCATAGGTCTGCGATGACTTCCTCACCTACCTCTGCATTCACGTAAACCCGTGAACCTGCCATATTATTTTAATAATATTTTTCCTATCCTAAGTTCTATGAGGAACATATCCAAGTGACACATGGAAATTTATTAACCAATGAGATACATCCACATGGAAGTTAATAGATGGTGCCACATGTCAACTAATTAATGGAGACACGTGGCAACATACAAAAAAGTGACACATGGCATGATTTTATTGGATGACATATGGAAGATTCTTATGGGAATATTGTTGGCCTACTGAGTGATGACATGTGGCAACATTTGGTTGGGTGAATCATCAATTCTGACTAGGCATATTGGTGGTTGAATGGGCATACAAAATTATTATTATATTCAACAATTTTCCAAGGGTCGAATCCTCCAAGCTCCATAGTTCCTTCTCTTCTTGTGTTTCTTGCTAAGTGTATCAAACACTTAGTTTTATATATCATGAAGAATATAATATCTCAATACATGTGGGATATACTTTCAAACCAAAAAGTCAAATTTTATGAAGGGAAGCACGAAATTCATCCAAGGGCCCACATTTGCCCATCAATTTTGATCAACGGTGATTGAGCGTTGATCTTGTGGAGGCCATAAATTGAGCTCCGGGTGTCGGAATTGCACAAAATTTATATTTTTAGAAATTTATTTCAGCATAGAAGATGGTGGTATAGGTTTCAAGTGTTGAAAGTTAATACATTTTTCTCAGAAATTAAAATATCAGTCAGCTGCATTTTCTAATGAGCCTGCGTGACAACTCAACTTCACAAGCTCATATCTTGAGATCTGGGCGACGGATTTAGGAAAGGTTTATATTGTTGGAAAGATGAGGCGATGAAGAAAAAGTAAGAAGTGGTTTAATAGGTTAAAAATTTGGTTTTCACTTCCATAAAATTAAATTACAATCGTCCTATTTTAATGATAAATTATTTAAATTGTGAAAATAAAAGTTTATTTAAAAAAAATTATTAAAAAGGGAAAGAAATAATTGAGATGGTTCCTATAACTGTCGATGAAGACAATAAAAGGAAAACAACAGGTAAATAAATATATTGACGAGTGACCATCATAGTAAATTTATATTGATCATATCCTTATTTTTCTTTATCAAGTTCTTCATCCATTTATTCCACCTCTTTCACTAGAAAGGTTTAACCGAAGATTAATAACTCTTTTTCTTCTTCTTATCAGGTCTTGTTGATCCTTCTACCACCCACTGTCTTCCTTATAAAATATTACTTCTTGTATTTATTTGATTTATGATCCACAGGAGCCCCAATCCCAGTCTTTAAGACAAACACATTTACAATTTCAAAGAATATGTAACACACTATATATTTTTTAGAAATTTCAAGAGAACCACTTTGGGAACAATCTCAACTTTGCTTTGTAACCATGTTTTCAGAATATAAAGTATTTGAGGTTGATCTATAATTATATTTATTTGAGCTTCCCATGTGTCCACTCTGTTGAAGTTATCTTATGCATGGGGATCATCTTCTTTTTATTTTATGTGATCATAAATCTTTATCTTAAACTATGATGGATGTGAGGAAATTTTGATTATTTATTTTAAATTTGTGGAGTATATGATTCATGGTCCTTTCTCAGGAACTTTCTTTAAAAAGAAAACAAAAACATGTTCCTTTTATTTTATCGCAATATTTATGTTTCTTTGAAATACTACGACGAACTTCTGTCAAGTCCCACATTCTAAATATTTATAAATCCTAGAAAATATAAAGAGGAGTACCACCTCTATAAAAATGCAGGGGGATTTACATCCTCATGAGGTTTTTGTTTCAGTACTAACGGATTCAAGCTTCAACATTTTTGGCGACCATACCAGGGAACAATTTATTTTCAAGATGTTTGAGGAACCAAAAATCTCCATGGCTCAAATTTTCAATAAGAAGATTCAAGAAAATTTTTGATTATTTTAAGCATGGCTCATCTTTTTTGTGATTTCAAATAGAAATGAGAAGCCTCAAATATTCGGGGAAACTCCCTAGAAAATCCATTGAAAATATTCAAAAGTAAGGGTTTAATTCACGTCATAATGCTTCTTTATATTCTTCATCAAGCCCATCAATGGCTCTGGAAGACTCAACAAACAGGAGAAATACTCAAACAAGGAGGTGATTTCATAATACCTCTTTAAATATACTATAAGTAGACTTTCAAATGCCCAATATTCCTATTGAAAGTTTTTCTAGATTCTTTGGGGATGCCTCAAAAGATGTAGAGCAACACTTGATTAATTTTAAAGGTACATGTTATGATTTCAACCTCACTAAAGACAATGTTATATGTATATTATTCCTACAAACTCTATGAGACGATGCTCTTGAATGGTATAGTTCATTAATGCCTAATTCCATTACTAGATGGGATGTGTTAAAAGATTCATTTGCAGAAAATTTTATACCAAAGGTACATTCATACATTTTTGCTGATGTTTTAAATGTTGATGCCCACCCACCCTCTCCCACATGGACACAAAAGGATGAAATGAATGATTTAGAAGAAGAATATCATGAAACACTGCAAGAATTTTATGAATCAAATCTTGTTGTTGAGAATTAAGGCAAGAATTCCAAAGACCAAAAAAATGATATCAGCATCTCATATACTCCATATGAGGAAGAAATTAAAAAGTCTCCACTGAATATGCAAGAATAATTCATCCAAAATAAAGAAGAATTGGTGGAGGAAAAAAAATTGAGAATAAAGAAAATAGCCATTTCATAGAAGAATAATCTAATCAAAGAGTGGATGAAATTTTTAATTCAAGTCATGTTGCTGAAGATGAAGATGAAAATTCCAAATTACAAGAAGAAACTTTGTAACGACCCCCATCGTTACAACTACAAGAGAAGCAAAAAGTGCAATATTTTTTTTTTAAACAGGATGACAACAATGATTATAGTTAAACAACACATCTGATGGCGAGCACCATGCCCGCAGAATAGCCAATAGATAACTATGACTCCACACACTGACACGAGATGCTACTGGGTGAAACATGTGTAAACAACAAAGAGAAATGAATGCCTACGCGACAAAAAAATTACCATGTCTATAAGCTAAGGGACAACATCCCCATCCCAACACAATGGCCTTGACTGCCAGTTAACTAGAACCTCGATGGCACACAACCAAATGCATGAAGTCGTTCATCCCAAGCACCAATCAACACCCACACGGAAAACATAGACCCTGACCAAGTTATCCTTCACCTCTATCCCTCAGGGCATGCAATGGTACCCTCATCAGGAATCATTCCATCCCCAGGTGATAGGCACGATTATAACCTTGGTGCTACATAACCTATCTGGACCAAGGACTCTAGATGAATCCAACTTGCTAGGATATTAGTTACTGACAAGAGGACTACACCCACACCCCAAGCAACAGATCAACAATATGCAAGATGACGTCATTCGAAGAAAAGCGCAAGCTAATACACGACTTCGCCAACAAACCAACCATTAATCAATTCTAAATTAGTTGATAATTACAATCTATTTTAACATTAATTACAAATCTAATTAGCAAGTCTAAATTACAATTAGTCAATAATTTACAAATCTAATTTAATATTAAATAAAATTCTAAATTACAACTTAGATACAAGTCTAAATTACAAATTAAATACAAGTCTAATTTACAATTAGATACAAGTCTAAATTACAAATTACATACAAGTCTAAATTGCAAATTAAATACAAGTCTAATTTAGCAATTGCCAATATATAACAAGATTAGCCATAGTAATGTATAATTCTATAATTCTAAGATTATTCACAACATTAATTTCCAAAACGTTGTCAGCATTATTAACCATATTAAAGTTTAACAAGCTGTCTATTAAACATTTAAAATTGTTGAGTAATAACAAGTTGTCTATTAAACATTTAAAACTGTGGAGTAATGACAATGGCTACTGTCAACGTTGTATGTAATTTCTGTAGCTGACTAAATATACCAATTGTTGTTTATTAAATCTAAAATTGTTGACTACAATCACCCACGCACAGCCTAATAAATACATGAAATATGGAATAATGAGATAGTTGAATATTAAAACGAGATAGCATGGTGAAAGGTGAGGAAATCGTATCATTTAATTCCTGGAAAAGTTGTCAGCACTTTCATAGACACACTATACCTAATTATAGTAAATCTCTGGCTCATGAATAATAATCATGCCCTTAAAAACATTTCTACGGGAATCGTTGTTCCAATGCATTAATCAGCTAAATGAATTGCCACAATAAAGTGCTATGTTTAAGAACACTAATTTAATTCTATAATAAAATGTTGTGTATTAAATGCTACCCCTATATGCATACACACAAGGTGAAAAATAGGAGAAAGTTGTCAAGTGGCCAGGGAAT